>OX578137.1:33940985-34176485 GCA_951213105.1 Amaurobius ferox
AAAAGAAATGATTAACAATATAAATATAATCAATTCTAAACTAGATTAATTAAAACACAAGGTATAATAAAATATATACTGTGTAAATCTTGAATTCACATAGAATCCTGTCCAAAAAAGTAATAAAAAGGTTGTACTAAAAAGTACAGTTTATAAAAGGTATCTATAACACCAATACAAAAATCCCAAAGGCAGTTACCCAGTCATAAAATCACAAAACCAATAAATTAGTAAGAAATAATAACGATAGAAGGCAGCAATAGAATGAGATACTTCTAATATGTAATTACTAATAGCAAAGAAAATTGCAGTAAGATTTAAAAACGATAGATGGCAGCACTAGATTAAGAAAATTCTAATATTAAATTACTAATAGCTAAAGAATAATTGCAATACAAATATTTACCAAATAATAAAACAGAAAGGAAGACAATAATTAATAATACTTTAAGTAAAAATATAATAAGTAACCTATGCAAATAAAAGAAAAGAATAAAATACGAGAATGAGCCACAATAAACTACAATTAACATTGGAAGAAAGTAGAGATAGTAATACATAATAAAAAATTAAAATAAATTCTATTACTAAATTTAGCGCAAATGCAGCATAAATTTGAATAGATAGCAAATAGAATGTTTCTTTAATACGAAGCATATAAAAGGAATTAGGAATAATGCATATATATATATATATATATATATATATATAAATTTCAGATCTTTAGGATGTAGGAAAGTATGTTAAAATCACGGTCAAAAAAGTTGAAACAAACTGACAGTTGAGAGGCGAATAGCCATTAGTCATGGCGAATTCAGTAAAAGATATTAAAAAAGTGGAAAAAATTTCCACAATCTTGATCTTGTAGAATACAATGAACTGACTTTATTTTTGTGGGGAGAGATTTTAAAGAGACGGTCCACGTTATAAAATGCATGTTATATCAGTTAATACGCCATGTCAATTTCAGCTATTTATCTCAGGTTAACAGATTACCAATTTGAGTCTGTAGGGAAAGTGATGTCCATCCTAGGTCAGATTTTGTTTTTAATATTTCCTTACTTTTGCTTTGTGGAAAGTATGTATCGATACAGATTTCAGAAATAATTGAACTCGCACCAGTAGCGGACATGGAGAAAAAATGCTTGTCGTCACGAATTCATTTCGTTTTACTAGGGAAAGCATGGAATGCTTTCTGAACATTTCTTTTCTCCTGGGAAAGATTTGGGATATAATAAAATGATATTCTGAGTGGAATGCGTAAGTTTGAGGGATTTTGTAGAATACATTATCTTGAATGTTTGGATCCCTAAATGTTTTTCGCATGTATTTATTCGATATATTAACATAATAAACGTGTGTCAGACACCTCAACTTTAACGAATTTGTTTTAATTTGCATGAGAACCAAAGGAGTTTTCATGAGGTATCTTATTTTTACGATTTTTTAAAGTTGTTATTGGAATTTTGAACAAAATCATCCCAATTAGTGATTTAAGTATATAGTATTTTAACGTCAGCGACCTGTAAACCTGGTCTAGAAATCCAAATTATCGATAATTGCGACGTAATATAATAAAATTGCATATATAAACGTTCTTAATTAAAATTGTGAATTTTTGCACTTTTATATAAAATCCCGATAATTATTGCTTTTTTTTTAAAAATCACAAAAAATTGCGAAACTATAGTATTTTTTAAAATAGTCGCAAACGTCGATTAAAATATATCGTTTAAAATAGTCGCAAAAATATGTCGCGGTGTAACTTAAAAACCGTTAAGTTACAGGCTTTTAGATTTTTTTTTATAAAAATCGTGAATTTTAGCACTTTAAATAAAATAGAATATACTATTATTTTAAATGCGCTAATTGGATTTTATGATTATAAGAAAATTATTGTTTTTGTATTTACATTTTCGTTTTACATTATTGTCTGAAGTCTATTATAATCTTGTGAATTCTCATCTCAAAAGATTAGCAGGTATTTTATGTAAATACATTGTCTTAAATGGGAAAAGGACTACAAATCTCCGTCTATCCGGGCTATGAACTACTGAGATGAGTATCTTCCCTTCTGTAATATTCATCCCTTATATTCCATATTCCTCTGCTATTTTTTACAGGATCACATCCTTTTCGTCGTAGCACCAGACGAATTGGAACGTCTGCCATAAATATCAAAACCCTTGTAGAAATGTTTTCCACATGAACATTTTTAACAACTACAAATCCTTTACGACCATAAAAAATGTGTTTTGCAAATAATTATCTAACCCCCAATAATTCTGAATAGATTCCTATATACACGTCGTGATCACTTCAAGATTATAAAACTTTACTACAAGATTATTTCAAGATAATAAACTCTTAGAAGTTTTGACTTTTCTACTTGACTTTTTGAAATGTTGACCCAAACTGAGAGATTGATATGGGTTCTAACTTTCGTAAAAATATTCACTATATAGGGTGATATAGTGACACTTATATATAAAAAGGAAAAAATTGAACAATTATTTAAGCACAAATAAATTAAAAATGAAGCAAACAGCTGTTTCGAGGTGGTTCTGCATGGTAAAATTCAAAAGTAAACGTAGAAATCCCCATAGAACCAGCAGAATCGGCAATAGTAGCGCCGCTCTGTCTGCCAGGGAAATCATTTAGTATTTTTTTTTGTCTCAGAGGAAAGGTGTAGTAGCAGAGAATACCAGGCCGTCGCCAACTGAGGCAGTGCCAGCAATCAGACGATTTCATGGACGGGGTATGGTGATCGGAGTCAGAAGGGCAGGTTGGTTCATACGCCTAATCTCAGCAGACAGCCACCTACACGCGTCCACGGTGTACCGGCTGTGGCGAAGATGGTTAGAACACTGGAATGTGGCACGTTTGAGAGGTGCCAGTAAGGCCAGAGAGACGTTAGCACGTGTGAACCGACGCATCAGCCGGCAAGCACTTGCGGCCTCGCAGGTCACTTGAGCTGCCGTTTTGCAGCATGTGCTGGACATCCTTGTTCCTCCCATATCGACCATTATCATTATTCGCCGATTGATCGCCGGCCACCTGCACTTATGGCGTCCGTTAAGAAGACTGTTATTGACCCAACAGCACAGATGCCTTCGTTTTGCAATGTTGACCAGATAGAGACAAGTAGACGGCATAATGGCACAGGGTCGTGTTCTCAGACGAGTCACGCTTCTGTCTTAGCAATGACAGTCACTAGGTACGAGTCTGGCGCCGAAGTGGTGACAGGTCCAATCCGGTCGCATCTATGGAACGCCACTCCGCGTGACAACGCGGCATCGTGGTTTGTGACGCCATAGTCTACGATAGCAGGTCACCTCTAGTCCTTATTGAGGTCGTTATGAAGGCCTAACAATACGTGGATGACGTGATGCGGCCGGTGACACTACCCTTCCATCAGGGGTACCCAATGCCATTTACCAGCAGGATAGCGACCGCTCACACACTGCACGCATCAGTCAACATGTTCTGCAAGGTACCCAGGTGCTTCCCTGGCCATCAGTCTCCCCTGATATCTCACCAATTGAACGCCTCTGGGACGTGATTGGACGTCGTTTGCGTGCTCTGCCACCGCCGCGTTTAGAAAATGAACTCTGGCAAATGGTTGACAGGGAATGGGCAGACATCTCTCAGGACACCATCTGCACGCTCATAGACTCTGGACCTACACGTGTTGCTGCCTGTATCGCTGCCCGCGGTGGTCCTACAACCTACGGATCAGACGGTGTTATCACTCAGTGCATAGGTGTATCATGTTGCAATAAACATCACTTATTGTTCGTTGCTGTCTCTCTCTGTTTGCCGATTTTGAGTATTTTCTGCCCACACTTTCTTGGTGTCACATAGTGTCATTTTCACATTTTCATTTTCACGTAGTGTATATATATATATATATATATATATATATATATATATATATATATATATATATGGTGTCCTAATTAAATTACAAAGTTACAAAAAAAAGGTGCAGAATTTTATGAAGTCGATTAAAATTTTCAAGGGAATTAAATTTTAAGAAATACAAAATTAAAATTATTATACGGCCTCCGTACAAAAACATTTCCAATGAAAAAAATGTGCCCCATACACTAATAAGGTGATGTACAAAATTTCAGTATTTCTTCATAAAAAGTCCCAGAGATATGAAAAGACAAAAATGCTCACTTAAACCACTTTTCGATTCATAGACATTGGCTTTCAGAGGGAAAAAATCATGTCGGCAGATTGCGTTTCAGGGGTTATATACAAATTACGACAGAAAACAGTGATTAAATAAATAAATAATATTTTTGCTATTTATTGGTACAAAAGTATTTACAATATTTAGAAATAATAACTTTACACAAAGATTGTTCAAAATGTTTTCCATCCATGCTAAAGATCCATTAAAGATCAGAGGCAGACATTATTTCCCTGTGATGCATTTCTGCGTTGCGTCATTTGCACTCTTGCTGTAAACATTTACATTTTCATTTATGATTAATCCCTCACCAATTTTGTTTTAACATATCTCTGGGACGTTTTATGATAAAATGCTAAAATTCTGTATATCACCTTATTAGTGTATGGGTCGTTTTACTCATTGGAAATGTTTTTGTACGGAGGCCGTATAAAAATTTAAATTTTGTATTTCTTCAAATTTAATCCCTGAAAATTTTTTTCGATTTCATAAAATTCTATATTTTTTTTTTATGCAACTTTGTAATTTATTATATATGTCTAAGATAAATATTTAAGGAATAAAAGCCGAGATCAATGTTTTTGGGACACCCTTTATATATATATATATATATATATATATATATATATATATATATATATATATATATATATATATATATATTATACTGAATCAGCTTTTTAGAATCTATAGATTATCTGATAAAAAATTTCATGCTATGCATATAAATAATCTAAAAATTACAAGCAATCTATATAAATATCCCTCTTATTTAGTAAATAGTATAGTTAAATAGTTTAGATTAGCTGGATTTTTATGAATTCAATTCATAGTATCTTATATCAGCGACACATCATCATTCTCTTGTATTAATAATACTTTTATTTTTACATCCATTAAAACGTAAGCTTTGCTATTTATTATATGTCCCACTTTTTGTAGCTCTTATTGTATATTATTATTTTTTCTTGCCTTTTCGCATTACTGTTATTTATTTCTTACGATTGGCAACAGTAGATCTTTTCTTTTCCTTTGCGAATGGCTACACTGGTCTCTTTATTCTGGGTTCCAGGGTTCGACGGGTTCGGGCATATACAGAGTTTATTCCAGGTATTCTTGTTTCCTTTATTTTTCCTTCTTTATGTATGTTGTCCAAGTAGACATATTTTATAGATATAATCTACCTATTTCTTCAGAAAAATACCTATTTTGTTTTTGCTTCGACAAAATACTTGGACCCGATGAAGAGTTTTGGCGAAGTGAACAATTCCATATTTTAGGCCTAGCCCTTGTCCACGGGTATAGCATTAATGCTTGGATTTTATATGTTTTTATATTATTGATTCCACACCATTGATATTTGTTGATTATCTTTAATTTGAAGACTCAAAATTTGTATTTTTTTGTATTTGATTGAAGATTTACTGTTTTAAACTTTTATTTTGTAGGTTTGTTATAAAGTTATATATATATATATAAAAGATATATATATATATAAGTGTTTGTTATAAGTTATATATATATATAAAGTTATATTATATATAAAGTTATATATATATATATATATATATATATATATATATATATTAATGACCTCCATAAATGTTTCATAAAATGTTTGATTTCATATCTGATGAAAATCGATTACAAAATCGATTACAAGAGTAAACGTTATAAAATAAAATATACTTAAAAATGCTTTTTAAGTTACACGGCTTTAAAAATGCACTATAAAGCAAAATATAATTCTTTGCAATTATAACTTTCTTGGTCATATGTGAGTAAAATAAAAATCGCACATTAACACAATTTTAAGGAATAATGGAAGTGATAACATAGAAATGACATATGTAACGAAGACTAATTTTTTAATTAAAATTGTCAAAGAATAAGTTAAATGAATTGAATGCAATCAATCTTATATAAGTCATTTCTATGTTATTACCTCTATTTTTCCTTAAAATGCTGGTAATGTCCAAATACAATTCTTTCATGGGTGCTCCACGATTTTATTTTTAGTCACATTTGACCAAGAATCTTGTGACGGCTAAATGTTCCTTTTTACTTTTTAGTCCATTTTACTAAATTTGGATAATTTAGAATGCTTTTTATATATATTTTATTAACTATCTCAATATGAATTACATTGGTCGATTTTTGATTAAGTAATTATGTACGTAAATTACGACGGCTAAATGTTCCTTTTTACTTTTTAGTCCATTTTACTAAATTTGGATAATTTAGAATGCTTTTTATATATATTTTATTAACTATCTCAATGTGAATTACATTGGTCGATTTTTGATTAAGTAATTATGTACGTAAAAGCATTTAAATCTGATGTGATAAAATTTCCAGAGAAATAATTTTTCCATTAAGACAATATTTCATTTCAAAATCAAATAAAAAAAATACAGAGGGTAATATTGCAAGCAATCATTAAACATTGTATTTCTTATTATGACAAAAGTTTAATTTAAAGTACAAACAGCGGGAGGTGATATATAGTTGGTAAAATTTTAACTCAGAATCATTGACAAAATGTTGAATTGCAAATTTCATTTTCCGCAATTAACGGTTTATTTGCATCATTAGTTAGAAACCTTTGTGTACTAACGAATATCGATGCAGTAATTGATGCTATACCTAGTATTTGAAAGCTTAACCTTTATTTATAGCACGCTCAGAATCGAATTTAAATATGAAACTGATTTCAAATAAGTAAATGTCGGATTTGGGTGTTTATGCTGAGGTGGTTTTTAAGTATAAATAACAATTTTATGTGTATAAAATAGAAAAGCTGTGAAATCTGCTGTATCAAGTTGTTAATCCCTGTAGCGTTTGTATTCACTTGTATCATGGTTATCCAGCTTGTATCATGTGTAATTATTTTATCTCATTAGTGAAAATCCTGTATACTTTTGACTAATTATTTAATTTTCTTTGGATATTTGGATAATTAATTAATCATCTTTGGCTTTATTTTCTTTTCAGTTAATTTCCTATCAATTTTTGGCAAATTAGTTAATATTCTGTGGATTTTTGACTAATTAGTAGATACCTGGGGATTTTTGACTAATTAGTAGATACCTGAGGATTTTTGACTAATTAGTAGATACCTGGGGATTTTCGACTGACTAGTTTTTGATTAATTAATTTCCTTTGAATATTTGGCTAATTTGTAAATCTTCTTTGGATATTTGGCTAATTACTTAATTTTCTGTGGATTTTTAGCTAATTCATGAGTCTCATTTGGGTTGTGGCTGTTAATTCAATATTGACTTTGAATTAATTAGCTGATCTCCTTGGTTCTGTCTTAATCTATATGTAATATATATTTATAAAACTAAATATATTGTCAAAACAAAATCAAAAGCTTAAAAATAAATTACGTCATTAAAAGTTTGCTTCATACACTCCTATGCTTTAGGAAATAAAAGTTTTTTTTTCATATTAAATCTGCTCAATTCTTCTTTCAAGTTCTTTTATAGAAAATGATGAGTAAAAGTTGTATATTTCAGAATTTTATTAGAATTTTTTAAAACATTAATTAATAAGTTTGCTTACAAAAATGTGAAAATAATTCTCTTTTAACATAAAATGCAATAGAAATCAAGAAATTTTGCTCGTGAAATGCGTTTTGTTCCATTGCGAGCCATATTTTAAACTCACCGTCGTTCCGTTTCCGTCAAAAGTTTCAAAGGGTAAAATTTTAATACTATTATTGATTCCATGCAGGAAATGCGAAGCGATTACAGTTTATGCTTTCAAAATGCTAAACCATCATGACACAAAAGAGCTAAATGAATATGCAAAAGATAGTAATGTACTATTTATTCACACACAATCACTGACGATACAGTGAAGAATAATGAGTAGAAAAGAAAATGAACGACAAAAGCTGCTTATGTAGTATTATGAAGGGGTCCAACGAAAGTCCTTAAGGGTCCAAATAAATTTATAAGGAAGGGTCCATAAGTGTGCACGTTAGGTCTATCAATAACAACGTGACCATTGCAGATGTAATAAACAAGATTGCATCACCATAGCGAAGAATTAAAAAGGTTAAGATAACGAGTCTCTTTTGACGATAAGAGAATGCAATTCCATTCCAGCAACTCAACAGTAGAGTGTCGATTGCTCAGTATGAAGATTCGTAGCTCAATTGACGATTGGAGGAGTAAGGTTCTTTAAAATATATAGGATGTTTGAAATGAAGCAGAGTCCACTTCGATATAAAAACTTGCAGTTATATCCCAGCAGCTAGCTCAACGTTAGAGCGTTGATTGGTAAGTTCGAAGGTCCGTGTTTCGATTTCCTGCTGGGACAGCAAGGAACTTTTCAATTCCGCCCGAAAATGTCAACCCTGTAGGTTAGTGCAAAGGTTAATGTCGGAGTCCCTGTAGGTTAATGTCGGAGTCCCTGTAGGTTAATGTCGGAGTCCCTGTAGGTTCATCTCGGAGTCCCTGTAGGTTAATGTCGGAGATTGAAATCAGGGCGTTACGCAAAATGTAAACTTTTTGGATGTTAATATATCCAAACTGAATGGACAAAAATCTAAACTATCGGTACTTGGTTCCGTGGAAATAGGGTACAATTTATGAATATACAAAAATAATTTCAATTTTTTAATGTTTCGGACATTTTTTAATGTTTCTTTTCCGAAACAAATGAAGTTTTTTTATAGCAAGTTTTCGTTTCACTTTGCTTAAATTTACTTGAAGTATTTTCTGAACCGAAAAATATTTATATAAGAAGTTTGCAACAAAAATTTTGAGTAGAAAATCCAATTTCTAGATCACTAGTTTGTTTCTACACAGCTCTTACAGTTTTTGAACAATCGTCTTTAAATTGATTTAAAGAAGATAGGAAATCTACCATTTTTAATGTTTATAACACTTATATCTTGAAAACTAAAAGTGCTGGCCATAAAAGGTATGAGATTAATTTGAAGCCCTTCAGAAGCTTTACAAGAACTCAAATATATTTACAAGAACTATATAAATGCTTTACAAGAACATGCAAATATATTTTAAATCTGATTCTTAGTTTTTCTATATAGTAGTTATAATATCGATATTTAAATATTTTGAACTATTTTGAAGGGGGATCTTAATTTAGACAAATTAAGTTGTTTAAATTGTGTACTTTACTATAGTTATCACATTTATCACATTCATATATTTTACAAAACAAATCGGAGTGAGAATAACGAATAACGTTATTGAACTTTGTTGGCGTTCTATTTTACGAGATGTATTCACATAAAACCAATTCGGCTGCATTGGAATGGAGCCAACTTTAATTTCATAATTTTTCTAATCTATATTTTAAGATGGCATATCATTTTATCTGTGAGTCCTTGATTGATACACTTATAGCATGTAAAATGTAAATAGGTATTGAATAAAACGTCTTCTTCTGTATTGGTGTTATCAGAGATCGTGTTACTAATTGCGTTATCAAGCACATAACGATTGGGGAATTAGTAAAAGTAGGACATGTTTTATAAGTGTATTTTAGTGTTAAATGATTACAAACATAAATTAAACAATTCTATCACAGTGGTGTAGAAGGAAGCGCAGAGTACTGCATTCATTTTCATTCTACTATCAGATAGAATAAGGAATGTTTCTGTTTTGAAATAGATTGAAAATTCTAAGTTTTAATGAAATGTCTTAATTAAAGACCAGAAATATTTTCTAATGTGAGTTTATTTAAATGCTAATACCTTGTATAAGCAAGTTTACATATACATATGATAAACGCTTGAATAATAATTTATCGTCATAATACAAAGTATTAAAGCTCAACCGATTTAACTGTATCGATTTTCTCTAACGCGAAAACTTAAAGAAAGACTTTTATATACTTATAAAAGGAACATTTAAGTTATTTTGAATATCAAATTATCCCAGAGGGCATTTTGAAAATGCACACTTTATCAGGAATTGGTGTTTGTCACGAAGAACTGATTCTTGATAATTGAAATAAAATTTAATTTTTGTATACAACAGTCGAGGAGGAAGTACATAAAATATTTATTTTTTCAATAACATAGAAGCTTAGGATTCGAAGCACAGTTTTCAATGTTTGACTTTTTATTGAAGAAAATAATTTAAATGGAAATAAAATTTCGCTAATTTGACAGCTAACAGAATATGTAAACTTAAAAGCGCATTTCACAATTTACGATGATGATTAGATGCGATGATTGAAGAAATTACTTTGAAAACAAATAATTAAAAGGAAAGATTAAATATTAATTTATATTAATTGAACTGTGCAAATTCATCGATTTTATAGTTCTAAAATTATATAAAGAATTTCCCTTTTAGTAAGCTCAAAGGAAAATGGCAATAATGAGTGAATTTGATAAAAAAAAAAAGAAAAAATCAACCCAGAGAAATGATTGAGAACAGAAAATACAACTGCCTTACATAGAAAAATTTATGACTCACAATAAAATGAGCAATGATAGAAATTTCACGCCTAGTGCAATAATCAGCATAGATGGGTTATCAGTGTCGCACTTTTTAGCACTTTTCAGAATGAAACAACCAGTGATATATATATACATAATTATATATATGCAAATATATGCACACACCCAGCGCAAAACTCGAAATGTATGTATTGTCTGAGGTGATATGTGAATGATTAGAATATGGGAGCAAAAAACCTGTTTTATAAAGAGATGATAGCAAGAAGATGACATTTTAATAAGTTGTTAATTCCTTATGTCCCTCTGTGTAAGATTCTGCCACAAATGATACAACTGGTCTGCTAATTCAGTAGTATTCTCAGAAGGCTGGAATTGCCGTCCCTGCATATATGAGATATGTTCTATTTGTAATAGATCTGTTGACCTGGATGGCCATGGGAGTGTATTAAATCTTAAAGACACTTCTGAGAAAGTCGCGCAGTATGTGGTTGAATGTTGTGTTGTTGGTAAATTGAATCTGGGTGGCTTTACAGCATAAGCCGATCAATTGGCGATAAAATATCATAGACGTACAAGCCAGCTGTCAGATTGGTTTGCAGCACAACAGAGGAAATAGGCTATCCCACGAGATAGCTCATCAGATTGTCATATAACGTGTGATGACACTATGCCGCTCCATAACGATTGCAGCATTGGTACTCTGATCAGTCCTCTACCATGAACGTAAGTGACGGTTATCAGCACTGACAAATAAACTGAATTCTTCGCTAAAGACAACATGTCTCCAATTGAACACTATTTAGGCTGATTGAGTTTCGCACCAATACAGACGATTCTACTTATGCGGAGGTGTCAATAATAGGCGCTTTCATGGACGTCGAGACCTAATCCAACATTCTGCCAGTCGTCATTGAATAGTATCCCTTGATACTGTATACATGGAGGATGGCAAATGCCTTCGAATTCATGATAGTGACGCCATTGATTTTAATGCAGTTCTTTTCCAGACTACACTATCCTCTCGAGCAGTTGTCTGTCTGGGGCGTCCTAAGCCTCTGTGGCGTTTACATGTGCGGGATTTGATTCATTGTTGCCAATACCGATCAACTACCATATCGCTCTGCCCAAGATGGTGACTGATACGTCTGTTGGACCAACCATCTTCTCTTAGATAATGATGTATAAATGGATTTTTTTTAACTCGGAGGAGGAAAAAATTGAATGTAATAATTATAAAAAAACATCATACTTTTTCAAGAATTTGATACTGAGTCCAATATCAGATAACATCTGAACTTTATCAATAACAAATCTTGAGAAATATATGTTTTAAGTAAAATGAACATTTTTTGAACTAAAAATGTAACTATAAGTGGTAAACCTTTAGAGAATCCTTGTTATTTTTTGGAATTTATCTATATCACATCTATAGCACATTTTTCTATATTTTATCTATAGTATATCCTTAGAAATAGATGTTTCAATGAAAAAATGTCACGAAAACATGATAAAATTTTGCCGCCCATGAATGTAAGAGAAACTCGAGAAGATAGTCAAAGTCCATATATGTTTTTGATTAATATCAGCATTAGTGTATTATGTATTGTTTTTGCGAAAAAAATGCTTCTCTGATTTTCTACTGTTATATAAATTAAAAGCGAAAATGTCATAAATCTTCCCAGTCTAGAACCTGTACTAGAACCTTACATTTGAAACAATGAAATTAAATTTCTCTCTACTTTGCTTTGTATAATTTGAACACAGAACAAACTTAAAGATAAAATAAATCCTTACAGTTTTCATTTTCAAATAAGATATGCGAGGATTCCCTGAAAATCTTCTCCGGGCTTAATTATAGCCCTTTATTTTTCTTAGTAGAAAAATCTCATTTGGAAGATACGTAAACATTGAGGACATTATCTTCTTTAATCAAAACATAAATAAATTTTGCTTCAAATTACACTTCAAATTTGATTGTTGTCGCTTTCAGTAAAAATTATAAACTTACAGTTTTTAACTTGTTTTAGAAAATAAATTTCTATTTATAATTTTCCTTTCATCCTCGCATGAAGGAAATTTAAGACGAGTTTAATTAAATAAAAGCAATACATAGAATTACAACTAACTTTTAATGAAGATTTATATTAACGTTTCTGACTTAGTGTTTCAGATTAAAGAAGTCTTTATTCATGGATATAAGGGATTGTTTAAAGGTTGCAATTATGAATTTATGATTTAAAATACTTGCAGTTTGGAAGGTTTAGAAAAAATAAAACTTTTTTCATAAAAAGTTGATGATAAATATTATACAAAACTTTGTTCATAAAAATGAAAATTAGATATGTCTATGATTAAATTAATTTTTAGATTTCTTCTGGTGAAGTTTTTGACCTTAAACATTCATATATATCTTGACCATTTATTAATTAGTTGTACTTGTGGTGATGGAAAATAAGAGAATATGGTGCAAAGCATACTTTAAATTGAATTATCTTAAACATGACACTAATATCGTACATCGTAAAGTCGTAAAACACATTGTATTGTGCCGCTAATAGAACCTACCATATTATCTTCAGTGCGAGTTCCTGGAATGGAATACAGTAACATACTACTACAATTAACTGCACCATTTTCAATTTTGAATAACATTATTTATTACGAACATTCTCTTAATTATTAAATTGATTACAGCAATTAGCATATATTATTTGTGGAGGAGATTGGGCATGTGAGACTAGGTAAGTTAATATTATCAAAATGGGCGATGACCTGTTACAATAACTGATACGCGCATACCTACCGTTTCCTCTTTGGCCATTGACACACAGTTCGTACTTTGGTTCTATTTCATATCTCTCGTACTCTGCCTGGTATTTTTACATCAGTGTATATCGTACTGGTACTAACTTAAGGTGTTGTACTCCTACTCATACTGAAGCCGATCTTAAAATAACATTATTTATTAGAAACATTCTCTTAATTATTTACTTACTAACAACAATTAGAATATATTATTTGCGGAGGAGATTGGACATATGAGACCCGGTAAGTTAATATTATCAAAATGGTCTATGACCTGCTACAATACTTGATACGCACATACCTCCAATTTTGTCTTTGGCCATTGACACACAGTTCGTACTTTGGTTCTGTTTCATATCTCTCGTACACTGTCTGGTACTCTTACATCATTGCCTATGATGAAATTAGCTTTTAGATTTCTCCTGGTAAAGTTTTTGACCTTAAACGTGCATATATATCTTGGCCATTTTTAAATTAGTTCTAGCAGAATGAAATCTTATGAAATTATGAAATGCATTGAGTCCTTAAGCACTTTTATTCAATAGGGCCTATTGAATAAATGTAACTGTAGTGCCCCTAAGAGAAGAATTTAAAAGGTAGGGGAATGGACTCTGTGACAAAGGAAGATAAACGAAAATTTCCAATTTCATTGTTGTAGAGCATTGTCTTATTAGTAAGAATCGACGCGTTCCATATATGTGTTTCTCTTGTTCCTTGTGTCCATTCCTAGTAGTTATACAATGTTTTAAAACTTTGCAGATGTATTTATTTAGTCTACCTCGTTTTGCTGCCGAGTTCGGTTCATGACTTTCAAAATTTTCCATTTGGGTGCTGCGTTCATTTTATTCGATCGAACATGGTCCGTCTTTCCTTGCCCATTATCCCCTTCAAAACCACAGTGAAGGACCTTCTAAACCACATATCTTATGCGCCTATACTCCACGAAGACACGGGCTAATTCAACTACCCTGCCAGGAATCGAACTCGTGTCTTCCGTGTTGAAGACCCAGACCGTCCGACTCATCCTGGGGACTTGAGCAACTATTTGGACGGCCGCGTGTTTTCCGTGTCGAAAGCCCAGACCAACCGACTCGTCCGAAGACTTAGAGTAACAGTTGCGTGTCTTCCGTGTGTAATTATAAATGGAAATTAATATATAAATATAATATAATATAAATGGAAAATTTTGAAAGTCATGAACCGAACTCGGCAGCAAAACGAGGTAGACTAAATAAATACATCTGCAAAGTTTTAAAACATTGTATAACTACTAGGAATGGACACAAGGAACAAGAGAAACACATATATGGAACGCGTCGATTCTTACTAATAAGACAATGCTCTACAACAATGAAATTGGAAATTTTCGTTTATCTTCCTTTGTCACAGAGTCCATTCCCCTACCTTTTAAATTCTTCTCTTAGGGGCACTACAGTTACATTTATTCAATAGGCCCTATTGTAGTTGCGTGTCTTCCGTGTTGTTGTTGTTGAAACCCAGACCGTCCGACCTACCAGAAAGGTGTAAGGTAACTGTTTGGACGGTCGGGAAGTGCCACCCAATTTAGACCGGAACCCAGTGGAGGAGGCATCCACAGGGACCGTACCCTCCTTCCCCTACCACCAACCTCTCGGAAGGACTTTCGGACCCACATGTTTAACGTGATCGTACTCCGCATGAACACGGCGGCAGTTTTGGCAGTGGCTGGAATCGAACCCGGGCCTACCGAGTGCAACTCCAACGCGCTAACCAATGGGCTACCGCGCCCCGCGTGTCTTCCGTGTGTAATTATTATAGATAAATCACAATTTACTGTAGATAAATCTAATGTGTACACTTATAAATTTTTTTATCGAACCTTGTATAGATATCGTAGTGCTCACTTCGTCAAAAGAAGATAAAAGTAGCGTTTCTGTAGTTCGTAAGATAGAGCGTCGAATGACCAGTTGAAAATTTGTGGTTCGAAATCAGACTAATGCTTGAATTTTTAATAACTCTGAAACAACGTAATCACGTATATTTGATGCAGTGGACTACTCTGTGGTGCGTGAGCGACATTCAAGCGGACGTGATATGTGGTAAATTTGAAAAGGTAGCCAGACCTGCCACGGTCGATTAAAATAAATGTGACAAATAAGGGCAAAGATTTCAATGCCAGTCCCAGACAAGCAATCGTACAGAGAGGTTGAAGCAATATTTGCTTACTCCGATTGGAATTAGTTCGATCTCTAAACTTTCAAAATATGGGCTCGGGGGTGATTTTGAAGGAAAGAAGAGATGAATATGGGGTTTGGCTAAATTTTATTTTACCTTACTTATCAACAGACTAGATGCATGAAAAATGTTTGAAAGAATTCCTCGATGCAAGTTTCCATCTACTAAGCAACTAATTTTGAACTAAAACTTTGTTGTGTTTGGAACAAAATGACAACTTTAAAAAGCTTGGCCTGAAGCATCCCTATCAGTTGAATGCTTCCTCAATCTTGTGCTAATGGGAAAAGCTGAAAATGATTCAACCAGCAGCAACGATTCAACATTGAGATAGAATCTAAATTTGAGCTGTTATGCACTATGCGAGCATAATAGTTCAAACTTTAATTGAAATCATAAGCATCCTCCTGGGCAGCAACTCCAAGCTAATATATGCAGTATTAGATACTGATTGACAAAATCTTATTCTATTGATAGATTCGATTAGCTAAACAACATTTACAAATTTATACATATCGTTCTTGGTATAATTCTAAAAGTTAATGTATTTAAAGGAAAAATTAAAAATTATCAGACAATAAATAAATTATTAGTATCCGTACTGTTTTTCCTGAGTATTTGGTTGTATTTCTGCGTTATTTCTTCAGACTTTACGAATGACCAGTAACAACAGCAGTTAAAGAAAGTTAACGGGTGAGCCATGATACTATCCAATACCTTCCGTACCACACACTCAATTATCCAAACAAATACAGAACATTGGCTTGTCTCAAGACTACGACTTTTCTACTGTTATTTTCAATTCATGCAATTCACAATGACAAGGGTGATATTTTGTGTTAAAAATGCTGAGACATGAGGAGTTCATACATATAAAAAGCTCTAATTGGATCTGAAATCTGAAGAAAAGTATTTAACGTCGATTTCAGTGCCACAATTATTCTCAGAAAGTTTTATATTCATTCTTAATAAATTAATTTAAAGTGATATTATTTCTGAAAACATAATGTATATTACAAATTTCAACGTTACCCGTAAACACATTCAACTGTGTTTTCTAAAATATTTTCACTGTGTATCTTTCAAAACACCAGCTCCCCTTCTCGTATGGTAAGTAGCCATAAATATTTAGAAGTTTAAAGCATTCATAAATATTTACCACATCTGTATGTATAAAAAATAGAAAACCGAAAACAGCACTTAGGAATCTAAGTGCTTGAATTGAAGTGTTCTTAAAGTTTTTCTAAAACTTTAAGAGTTAGAATTGAATTATTTGTTTCTATTTCTCAAAAACGATAGGCACGTTCACACGAGATAGATTTTATTTCATGTATGGTAGTAAAACTATTATAATTCAACTCCTACTGATTCAGTAATAAATGAAGTGATACTGATATTATTTATTTTATTTTGAGCATTGTTTTACCATTTTATCATTTTTGACTCTAATGTTTCTTTTTTTATCAAAGGTGGTAATTTATCGAAGTCTTCTTATAGTTTTATGTAAGATTATGCTGAAAAAAAGATAAAACATTAATGCTCCTTATCAGTCCATTAAAATTTCAAAATATATTAAAAAAAAATGAAAAATGGCGGTAGCTCCTGTCTGATGGAACCGAAATGATTTTACGTGAATAAAATTTTGAAAAATATAACTCAACATTTGTAATATCGAAAAGCAAAAGAACTCGATACAAAATATCATTACATACATTAATAGGGAAGCTACTAATTATTGTTTATTGTTTATAGCTATGGGTTGTAGTTTTTAATATATAAAAATTACAAATTTGAAAAACGAAAAAACTGCACATTTCTTCAACATGATATGACGATTACTGGAAAATTAAGACATATATTTAAAATTAAAATTAGATATAGAAACTAAATTCCCTCATTCATATTTTTCTCACTTACTATTTATATATATATTTTATAGTTTTCAAGATACACTTAGTTGCAAATATATATATGCATCCATACATAATTGAGCTACAGCCACGAAACTCGCAATGCAAATGTTGATTTAAGAATTATGCAAATGATTAAACTGGCAGCTCTAATGCTGTTATAAGGCTCATTTAACTCGCATGAGAACGATATGTCGTGCAGCATTTAAAACGACCAGTGTTCTCACTCACGGATAATTGGAACTGGATTTTCTGCTTTGACACTGAAAGTTGTGTACAAAAAGAAATTTGAGACATATTCGACAGCGCTAAGAACAATTCATGGATTTAGAGATATGCATCCCAAGCTTAAGGAAAGATGGATGGTCCAACAGACGTATCAGTCGCCATCTTGGTCAGAGTGATATATTAGTTGCTCGATGTTGGCAACAGTGGATTAAAGAAGGCGCATATAACGGTCTCAGAGACTCAGGACGCCCCAGACAGACAAGTACTAAAGATAATTGTGCAGTCAGGAAAGGAGTCACGCCCACACAAAAGGCGTCGCTATCAACCATTCGACAGCATTTGAAATTATCCATGCATCCGTATCAAGGGATACTATTCGAAAACAATTGGCAGAAGGTTGAATTAGGTGTCGACATTCATTAACGCGCCTACAACTTACCCATTAACCTAGGCATATTCGTCTGTATTGCTGCAGAGCGCGATTAGCCTGGACAGTGCTTGATTGGAATCATGTTGTCTTTAGCGATCCCGCTTCTCTCTCAATGCTGATAACCGCCCCAGACATGTATGGAGGAGGACTGGCCAGGGTTCCTATATCGAATTTGCTGTTTACTGGCACACTGCTATCACACGTAATGAGGCAGTCTTCAGCTGCAAATCGATCTGACGGCTCGTTTTAAATTCCACAATACTCTGCAGCCGATTGTTCTGCCTATGCTGTCAAGTCAGGCATGTTCCTTTTACCAACAAGACAACGCTCTATCACATCCTGCACGACTTTTTCAGCAATGTTTTGGAGGATTTAATATCCTTTCTTGGCCATCCAGGTCCCCAAACATATTCAGAATAATATGCCTGGGACATGCTAAGACGACAATTGTAACTTTCACAGAATACCACTAAATTAGCTGACTAGTTGCAACATTTTTGGCAGAATCTTCCGCAGAGGGACATAAACAACTTAATTGACTCTCTCGCTGCACCTAATATAGGCTTGTGTAGCTGCTAAGGGAGGATTTACTACTTACTAAAATGTTATCTTCTTGTTGTCAACATTTCTTAATAAAAAGTTTGCTTGCTTCCAAATTCTAATGATTTGTGTATCTTCTCAAACGACACATACAAGTCGAGTTTCCCGACTGTAGCTCAAATTCTTATAGGTTGCATAAATATTTTTACAACAGAGTGTATTTCGTGTGAAAGTATGAAAAATGAAAAATAAACAAATAAAACTCGATCGGATAGATACTTTAAAAATACTTCAAACAAATAGAGTACGATCCCAAATTTAATTAACACGTTAAGGGTTTTCAAATAGTTTCAAATTCCTACTTATTGTTTAAAGCTAGATTTTTATGTTTTTGAGTTATAAGCATTACAAAATTGAAAAACTGAATATTTTCAGCCTTCTTCAACTTGTCAAAACGAACTCTGAAACTAGAGGAGGTTTTTTAATAATAAATATATATTTTTGTTTTTAATACTGAATTTCTAGTACCCATTTTTGCTCTTCTGTTTACTATTTATATAGTATATCTTCTATAATTTACTATATATACCGAGTGAACGTTTTAAAAGTAGAAAAATATGAAATATTAAAATTATTTGTATATATTCATAATTTGGACTATATTTACGACAAAATAAGATAAATTATTTACATTATTTATCTATTAGTTTCGGCGGTATGTGCATCCAAATTGTTTACAATTTTTGTAACGCTCCGTTTTTCTGCCCGAGAAACCCCAATCATAGTTGTCATTCACATTACAAATATATTTACTTAATAAAAGATTTATTTTCATAAAATGATGCAGTAACTGACGTTTAATTTAAAACTTTATAATTTATGTATTATTATTAGAACTCTATAATTTATGTGTTCTTATTAGAACTCTATAATGTATGCGTTATTATAAATAATAAATGTCAATTCTTCTTACAAAAACAAATGTTTAATTAACTAAAAAACAAGAAAATTACCTGAGGTATATTATCCAGTTCATTTAATTCTTATATCTCTCATCAGGAAGCACGGTGAGTCAATAGCTTTCGGTGCTAATATTTTGAGTTCCTTACTTTTTTCGTTTATTTTTCATTTATGCAAAGACAGTTTTTAGGATTCAGAAATGGATAAAATATTATTAATTGAAAAGCGGAAAACAGCTTCGGGATTCCATTGCTTCACATCAGCATTTTAGGATATTACTTTGTATAAGATTAGAGCAATTTGTAATCACATATGAAGCTAACAATGAAATATTAAGTATTACCTACATCTTTTCAGACTATAATATATAACATTTTGTCTATGAGGAATGTGTTGTTTATATCTGAATAATATATTCTTTGAATATTCTTAAATGGCTGAAGAATCGGTCTCACGCATTTATATTCGATGATGTTTAGTTCTACTTCCATCATAGTGTCAGTCTCACACATTCATATTCTATAATGTGTAGTTCTACTTGCATCACAGTGCCAGTCTCATGCATATTCGATAATGTTTAGTTCTACTTGTATCACAATGCCAGTCTCACACATTCATATTCGATAGTGTTTAGTTCTACTTGTATCACAGTGTTAGTCTGACACATTCATATTCAATAATGCTTAGTTTACTTGTCATTTGGTCTATGAGGAATGTGTTGTTTATATCTGAATAATATATTCTTTGCACACATGACTGAAGAATCGATCTCACACATTTATATTCGATGATGTTTAGTTCTACTTGTATCATAGTGTTAGTCTCACACATTCATATTCGATAATGCCTAGTTCTACTTGCATCACAGTGCCAGTCTCATTCATATTCGATAACGTTTAGTTCTACTTGTATCACAATGCCAGTCTCACACGTTCATATTCGATAGTGTTTAGTTTTACTTGTATCACAGTGTCAGTCTCATACATTCATATTCAATAATGCTTAGTTTACTTGTCATTTTGTCTATGAGGAATGTGTTGTTTATATCTGAATAATGTATTATTTTCACACATGGCTGAAGAATCGATCTCACGCATTTATATTCGATGATGTTTAGTTCTACTTGCATCACAGTGTCAGTCTCACACATTCATATTCGATAATGCGTAGTTCTACTTGTATCACAGTGCCAGTCTCATTCATATTCGATAATGTTTAGTTCTACTTGTATCACAATGCCAGTCTCACACGTTCATATTCGATAGTGTTTAGTTCTACTTGCATCACAGTGTCAGTCTCACACATTCATATTCAATAATGCTTAGTTTACTTGTATCACAATTGGTATTAAAATGAAACAAAAAAACATCTGATGTGAACATCACAGGATTTATCCTACAGACTCAAATTCATAGCCCACTAAATCACTAACTTGACTTTTATTGCTAAATTTACTTTCTTAGTATTATATCCAGTTTGCAGCTTTAATACGTCTGATTTTTCATAAGCAATTTAATATATTTTGAAACGTCATTATCTCCTGAAAATGCCAAAAGCCTTAAATATTTTGAAAATGGTTTATTTTGGAGTATTGGACTTGGTTTTATTCGTTCCTTTGTTGAAAATCACGTATAAAACGAACATTTAATGAATACTACTAAAAAATTTAAAATAATATACTATTATATGTACGCAATAAAAAATTAAAATCGATATATTATAGAAATATACTGTTCTATTAAATAGTATAAAAATTTTTAAGTTTCTTTTACGTCTTTCAATAGTATTGGTAAGATTCTGTTTTGTTAAGTAATCTATTTATATATTTTTTTAGTTATTCTCAACGTTAAATACTAAATCAACGTTAACTGAAAAACATGCCAAACATCTATGAAGAATGAAAGGTTGGCACAAGTGTTAAATTATATTCCAAAGGGTTCCGTGAAGCTTAAAAGGCTTAAGAGGTTGGGAATCACTATTATATATATATATATATATATATATATATATATATATATATATATGTATAAAATTTAGATTTAGATTTACTTATAAACGGGCTTATATACGCAAAGTGTTTTTTAGACTATTTCTTGTGCAGCGCAACTATTTCTACATGAACATTTTTTTACTCAAGAGACTGCATAAATTTTTAAGGCCCTCACTTTTAAGAAAATTCAACCCACTGAAAAACTGTTATATAAAATAATTTCGCATTAAATCTTAAGAAACTTTCAAGTTTGAAGTATGTGTTTATAACCAATTGCCGAAGCTCAAAAAACTAGATGAAGACGGCCCTGCTGACAATTATATTCAATTGCAGAAAATACGCATATTCAGAAAATATCTACAGTATTTAATTTCTTGTTAGCCGGGACATTTATAAATCGTGTATGTACCACGTTCACAATTGTCCATGTCCACAATTGTCCACGCCCACATTTGTACACTTCCATGTTTAGCATCTAGAGTTTTCTTGAGACAGTGATATAGTATATATACTCCTGCCCAAAAGTTAAGCATAATTTGCAAAATGAAAGAAATTCGGAGTTAATATGGATACAATGGTTCACACTCAGTTGTGGAGAATCTTGGGATGAAGGTAAATCATTGTGCATATGCAAAACAGTTCAGTATACGTCGACATGCGCAAAGCTCCGCATACGTCGAAAAGAGTATAAAACGGCCTCGAGCGACATGGCCAGTTGAGGCAGAATTTCGCAATTGCTATGGTACGGAGCATTGTTAACAACAAAAAAGGACGAAAGATGTCACAAAGATGCTAACTGGACGTGTTTTTGAAGGGACGAATTATTCGACTGCTGGAATCCGATCGATTCCAAATCGAAGAGTCTTGAATTCTGAATGTGCCTCAGTGTGTGATCTCTAGACTATAGCAGAGGTTCCAAATCACTGGATATGTTACCCGACAGCCAGTTCTAGGTCGGACAAGGGTAATAACCGCTCGTCAAGACCGATATTTGGTGATTTAGTCCTGATAGTCGCTACAGGAGTCACCGTTTCGAGACAAACTGTTTACAGGAGACTCAGACACGTTGGTATCTATGCCAGACGACCAGCAGTGTGCATCCCCCTGACGTCTGTACAGAAACGCGTGCATTTACAGTGGAGTGTTGAACATCGGCAGTGAAGTGGACAACAATGGGGCAAGGCAATGTCATGTTCAGTGACGAATCCAGGTTTAGCCTGAAAACTGATTGTCATCGTACCACGATCTGGAGAAAACGTGGAACACGTTTCACCCGGGAAACATCACGGAAAGACATCGTTTTCCGTTTTGGGGAGTCATCTGGGCAGGCATCATGATGGACGGCCGTACGGACCTCCACATCTTTGACACGGGGTTGGTTACCGGTAAAAGATACAAATACGAAGTCCTTGAGCCTACTGTTCGATTATTTCGAGGTGCTGTTGGTATTGATTTCATATTCATGGATTATAACGCGTTTCCTCACCATGCGATCCTGGTCGACGACTTCCTTTAACCTGAAGATACAGCACATGCAGTGGCCTGCCAACTTTCCTGATCTAAATCCAATAGAGTATGTATGGAATATGCTCGGGAGACATCTTGCAGCTCTCCGCTACTCACCGAACTCCGTTCCTGGATTGAAAACTGCTCTCCGTGAAACTTGGAAGTCTTTGAGAACATAACTCATCCAAACCCTCATCGAAAGAATGGGAAATCGTTGTGTAGCATGCGTGGCTATCCGAGGTTCCCACACACCGTATTAAACTGCAGCATTACATTGTTTTAATCATTCTGTTTCACTGAGATTGACACTCGTATTGTGACCCTTTTTCTTTCAACCATTTTCTTTCGATAATAAACGTCGTTATTATCCTTGTTTTGCATTGTTTTCTTCTTCTATTACTCTATTACTCTCGTATACCGCGTTTTCTTCCATTCTGATGTAGATTTTCTGAAATTTTCACATAAACAGCAACTATGCCTAACTTTTGGACATGAGTGTATTTGCAATAAATAAGAAAAACTGAAGGGGGGGGGGGAGGGGTAAGTAAATGATCTTCATCCAAATCACTGTCTCCGCAGATGCTACAATGATCGTGAATACCTTTACAAATATATAAACTGCTTTTGTGACATATTGAATCCATGAAAAGAGCACATTTATTGGCAACTATGCTATTTCTTGAAAGTAGGATTGCCATACTTTTAGTGACTTTTCGGGTGTATGGCTGCCAGACTTCGTGAGATATCGTCAACTTGGCGATTTTGGCGAGTTTCTGAAGACAAGAACTTTCTCCAAATATCGACTGGTTTCGAAGATATGAGGATTTTCTAGAAATTTCTATGGATAAGGGAGTCATCGCGAATTTGTAGAGATTTTACGTATTACGAGTTAGACTGAATTGTGAGATATGTCAGTGTATTGAGCACAGTATTTGATATTTTGTGAACTAGTTCAGCATTTAATTGCTGTTTTAGTGCAGCTCGCAAAAGTTTTGTAATCTTGTAAGATAGTTATTGAACTATTCGTTGTACATTGCTCATGTTTACACTTATTAGTGCTTTTAAATGAAATAATTAGTTATCCAAACATTTGAACTAATATTTGTATCCTGAGAGTACACCTACGATTCAAAAAGATACGTCATAACAGTACTAAATTGAAATAACTCGTCCGTGCGGATTTGATATTATCATTAATTATTCCTTTTCAAGTCATTTTATTTGTTAATTTCATTTTATTTGTTCATTTCATTTTGTTTGTTCATTTAGAAATGAAATGCGTTGTGTACCGTTCATACGTACCGATAATATTTATAAAAGTCTATTATACTTATATAATAATTTTGTCCAATAACAAAGTATATGTTACTCTTTTTAAATGGTCTAAATCCAGAAAACTGCGCCAAACTAAGGCCGTAACGAATTGAGAACGGAAATGTGGAGCAATAATTACCCCCAGTATATCCATCATCCCTAGACAACATTGGATATAGTTGTGAAGAAACATGTTGCGCAATATGCCTACTTTCGCCCAAGCTAATTTAGAGCAACTAAACGCTGCTTCTTTATTTTATAAATACTTTTAAATATTATATTACAAACATGTACTTCTGCATAGCAGTTGATTTGCGTACGGACACGCAGGCCGTATCCGGACAGAAAAATAATATTGAAACATGTGAACCCAGCACGCTAGTAAATATAACATTTAAAGCAAATTTAATCATTTGAATTTTCCAAAATTTCTGAATGAAGCTATAACAAAAATTAACAACATTTAGGTGTGACTTTTAACAGGGTTTGTTGTTTTTGTAACAGGGTTGTCATGTTTTTATAATTTGTAAACTATATTATTTAAACATTCGTAAAATTTATTCAAACTTTAACTTTTTCTATTAAATGTGTAGTGAAACTTTGCAATAGGTAAAAATTCAATGAAAATCAACTTCGAATCAGGGAATAAATATATTTTTAAATAACCAACAGATGGATTCAGAAATAAATGCGCAACCAGAAAGGTGGGTCGGACGGTCTGGGTCTCAACAACAACAACATAAATGATAATTATTATCGAAATAAAACTAATCGAAATAATTTTTAACTATCTAACTATCGAAATAATTTTTCTGCTTTTCGTTTGTAAATTTTTTAAGCATTGATGTACATTTTTGAAATTGTAGTCCTGAATAACCAACCGTATCCGGACAGAAAAATAATATTGAAACATGTGAACCCAGCACGCTAGTAAATATAACATTTAAAGCAAATTTAATCATTTGAATTTTCCAAAATTTCTGAATGAAGCTATAACAAAAATTAACAACATTTAGGTGTGACTTTTAACAGGGTTTGTTGTTTTTGTAACAGGGTTGTCATGTTTTTATAATTTGTAAACTATATTATTTAAACATTCGTAAAATTTATTCAAACTTTAACTTTTTCTATTAAATGTGTAGTGAAACTTTGCAATAGGTAAAAATTCAATGAAAATCAACTTCGAATCAGGGAATAAATATATTTTTAAATAACCAACAGATGGATTCAGAAATAAATGCGCAACCAGAAAGGTGGGTCGGACGGTCTGGGTCTCAACAACAACAACATAAATGATAATTATTATCGAAATAAAACTAATCGAAATAATTTTTAACTATCTAACTATCGAAATAATTTTTCTGCTTTTCGTTTGTAAATTTTTTAAGCATTGATGTACATTTTTGAAATTGTAGTCCTGAATATTATTACATTTTGCTAAACATTTTCTAGCAAAGTTCTTAACCGCTATACAAGTCTTTCGATCATAGCAGTATTTCAATTTCGTGAGATGCTTACATTTACTGTCAATGCTCTTATTGCATATTATGTTGCTTATACTTTATTTCTAGATTTATGCAATAATGAATGCTTATTGTATAAGTTTATGAAATAGTATTCTATATTATTTAGGTATTGGTATATTTTAATATATATTTTTAATTTTTTATCAAATTGGCATAATTTTTTGTACATATTCTCAATTTATTATGCACTTAAAAATATAATAAATAAATTCAATTTTGATGAAGTACATCTTTTTAACAAAAACAAAAAATAAAGAAATAAAGAAAAAAATAAAATACTCCTAGTGCACCAAATTTTAATTCATTCTCCTGATTTCACACTATATTGATTAAACAGAGTATTGTGAACAAAGTTGCGCATTTATTTCTGAATTATCATTTATGTGGATTTGTGGATCATATATTTGGTTTGATACAAGTAGTCAATTGTAATTGTATGTAAAAGGGAGAAAAGTAAAGGAATTGTAAAGAAATTCAATATTAAAAAGGAAAAATGCCCATTTATTGCATATCTATGAAATAAGTAATACAGTTTTATAACTGGGCATCAACTTGATGCTTACTTTGTTCAAAACCTTACTTTGCTAAATTTGCATTAATCCTATTTTATTAAACATCTATTTTCATTACCGACAGCATACGATTTTTTAAAGAGCCTAATAAATGAAAGAATTCCAATGCAACGGATCTTTAATTAACCAAGAATATACGAAGCTTATTTAACATGTTGAAACATAATTAAAAAATTATATTAATTTTACTGCGCCTTGTTCCTAGGCATATTTAACTTGATCAAACAAGACATATTTAGTTTGGAAAGAAGTATAAAAGTTAACATGGATCATCGAAATTTTGTTCGACCAATGACAGCTTAGAAAAATTATTTTTCTGAAAAAGAAAAAAAAATGTCTTAGAAGCGACTAATCAGTCAAATCAATTTCATGTATGTAAGCAGAAGTATAAAATAAAATTATAAACAAGTGAAAGCAAAAATCCACAGATATGTAAAGTATATCCATTTCTTATTTGTATGAAACATAAATGTATGAAAATGCTTATGTAATTTAAATGTATTATGAAAGATAACGCCATATCGAATTTGGATTTTTTATCTGCTTCGGTTATCGATTTAATCCCCTGAAACGAATGCATTCCTATGATGACCACAAGACGAGTTAGTCCAATAAGGTTCAAAATCTAAAGAATTGGAATATACCACACGATACAACGACATTCTAAATTTGGACTTTTATGATGCTGTGGTTTTCGAGTAATTCCCCAAAAATGATTACATTTCTAAAGCATTCTCAAGAGGTGCAGGTTTAAAATCCAAAAGGTTTAAAAAGGTTTAAAAAGGTTTAAAAAGGTTCCAAAAGGTTTAAAGGTAAGGTTAAAAATCCAAAATATCAAAGTATACCACAACAGACAATGACATCCTAAATTTGGACTGCTTCGGTTCTCGAGTTATTTTCAAAAAACGAGTGCATTCCTACAACAGGTCCAGGACGGGCTAGCCCGATAGGATTCGATATCGAATTGTACACCAAAGTCAAAGCAATACCAAAGTCATGTTTAATGGAACGTGATTAGTTAGCGTCTTAAAGATTTGAATCACACTGCCATACTAGTACAATATTCAGTTAAATAAATTGCTGTATTAATAAATTGATTAAACAATAAAAATTAACTGAATAAGTAATTAAATCTTTAACGCTTTATGCATCAATAAAGTTCTAACAGTCTGGTTAATGGTAATGAATACAACTGTTGCTTGAGAGATCCTAAAGTGTTTAAAATTTCTTCATAGAAGTAGACATATGAAAATTAAGAGGCTACAATTGTTTCAAAGGCATCATTAGCTCTCTTCATCAGGTCAGTAAAAGTGTATACTAATCGAAAGAAAAAAATGCAAGTGACTAATCATAAAAACAAAAACTTACAAATGAAATAAACAAGCATAAGTCAGATAGGTGACGACAAGTGTTTCGAGGGCGTGATTACTCACTTTCTTCAGGCCAAAATAACAGAATACGCCTTTAAAATCGCTAGGGATGAAATGTGAAGAGTCAAGAGAAAATTTGATTCAAATTGAATCAAAGCACCCATAACAAAAAGAATCTAAAGCTGATGGTATCAGCCGTTGACAAAAAGAACCATAAATCTATCCACACCAGTCGTATAAAGGGACTCACTCTGTCGAACGAAGACGGTTCTGAAAATAAAATATTAACGCAATAATATGGAATTTTAAATACAAGAGAAAAAAACATAACTGTTAAATTATTGTTAAAAGAAAGGAAGAGTTTATAGAAGGGAAAAGTAGTCAAACCTGTGTAAAGAAAGAAACATAAAAAAGTTTCATGTGGACAGCACATAATTTTTCTTATATAATGCAATGCATTTACTCCTTTTATAGTAAAAAATAATGTATAAGATCCACGGTACTGTGTTTTGAACGTTGGATTGTACATTTGGCGATTTTCCGGATGACAACATGTAAAACTATTTCAAAGTACCCAATAAACTTATATTTTGCGTAACTCTAAGCAATTATCAATATTGATAACATCCTCAATAAGGAATATAGTCCATATATTAAAGTACTTTAATAATTAATGCATCAACTTGGCGTCATTTTCATTAATTTAGCATCATGTTTGCAATTTTGACGATATTTTCGTCAATCTGGGGCAAAATATAGCCAAGTTGGCGATACTTTGCTAGATTATTTACTAAGTTTGCCAAATGCATCACCAAGTGTTACAGGCAAACGGAGACAGCATTTGTTACATACTAGAAGGTATGCCCGTTATATGACGGAAATCAGAATTCGAGAAACATTACTTACAATATGGGATAATTTCTATCAATTTGGCGACATTTAAAATAGTCGCCAACATTTCTTGCCATTCGTTACCGACGGACACAGAAATGGGTTATTCTTATCGTCTGGAACTATCCTCTGGAATTCGATCGGTATCAGTCATCCTTTAAACTTTATCTGGAGCAAACCCAGAGAAATAGATACTTGAAAGAAAATTTTATCCGAAGGGGAAATCCTTGGTGAACTACTTCTTCCGGAAGTGCATGTTACATCTGTGAGACCAGGAACAGATTTGAGACAAGATTTAGCGAAGACAGTTTTATGTCGAATATTTATGACTGTATTATCAAATAATGCATCAGACTTAAGGACGCCAGTTTTAGTGCACCCTGACCCGAGAGGTCAGATAGACCATAAACACAGGGGGATAAAGTGAAGACACAAGATTGGGTAAAGATATTAACCAATCATTCAGGATGTCTGGTCGCATTGTCCTAAGGTCGGCCAATCAGAGCCAAAGAGACGTTACAGAATTCAGGCAAAAGAGGCGGCAACCAAAAGGTTCCAGAGATGAGATACAGAACTTTTACGGAAAATCAATTCGGAGGCAATGAAAATGAGTTAAATAATGAATCGAGATGTAAAGAGCATTTTACAGAAATGTCCTGACAATAACTTCAACGCCCCATTCCTTATAATGTAAACGAAATGTCCTGATATACAGAACTTCAACGACAGATTAGTACCAATACAAAATGGTGCAGTCAATTGTAGTATTATGTTAATAAATATTCTTTTACAGGAATTCGCACTGAAGATTAATATGGTGGGTTTTAATAGCGGCATAACGCAATTGGTTTCACGCTTTAGCATATTCGGTCATGTTTAAGAGAATTTAATTTAACATTATGCTTTGTATATAGTTTTGAGCACCACAACATCCACATCAAATTTCATGTGAACATTATCTGCAGCCAATCTTGAAAAGTAGAAATTTCATGGACAATGAAAATTTTAGAACTAGAAATCGAAAAAGACCCAGAAGTGAAAATTTGCGAACTTCCTACCTCCTTCAAAATGCTATGGTGTATCCATATCAGTTATCATCTAAGATCAATCTATAGCAGAAGATAGAAAATATATGGTCTTCAAAAATTTTTTGTAATTAAAACTACAGGATGACAAAGATTTTGCCGATAATTACATGAATACATCTTTATGAAAAATCTCTTAAAAGAGTTTTGCCTTCAGAAACTTCGTTAAACTTCGCCGGGTATTTGAAAGCATCTAGATGCTTTAAAACGAACACGGAAAGGGTAAAATGTGCTTCATATTTAAAAGATTTCAACATCAAAGAGCATTTAAATACCTACATATTTTTCTATTATATTGCAATCCTTCCAGGAGCTTTTGGATTATTTTTTCGAAAAGGCTTAAAATCTAAGACAAAATATAGGTTTTTTGATGATTATTCTTCTTTTTAGCTTTTAATAGTTTATTGAGCTTCTTGATGTTTTCATTTTTAGAAATAAATTGGCAGGAAAGAACAAATATGCAGTTATTCAATTTGTTCGAAGCTATATTTTGTTCGATAGAAGGTCATCAGAAAAAAATATATAAATGTAGCCATGTTTACAGTACGCAGCAAAATATAAATCCAGTTGTCCCTTAGAAAGAAGAACTAAATATGCCTTGAAGGGAGAAGGATGGTACGAGTCTTGTGACTGCCAGCCCCTTTGGGTTCCAGTCAAAATTGGGTGGTTTCTCCAGGCCGTCCAAACGGATACCTAACACCTTCGGGTAAGATGGACGATGTAGGTAGTAAAGTAAAAATGCCTTGAAGCTGAGTATGCTTTATTTAATGAAAAACATTCTTTGTTCCAATATGGAATCTGTCGGATTGGAATATTTTGCACGTCTAGGATTTTTGTATGCTTATGACTACCAATTAATTGGATGCGTTCATTAATTGGATGGGATGCATTAATTGGATGGGAATAATTAATTGGATGCGTCACAAAAATTTAGCATTTTAACTCATTTCCCATCGTCTACGAATAAATATTTGCTTTTAATCAAGTGCGGCATGGATTCGTTATTATTTGTATGCAAATACAGTTCAAAATCCAATTTTCCTTTTGTATTGATTTTTAATGATCTGATGCATCTGTTTTACTTGTATCATATCTATAATTTACTATACGAGTATAATATGCATGAGAGAGCCGCTATACATAACAGCAATATACATACAATTTTTATATATTTTACATCCAGGAGGATTCGAATCACCGGATGGTTTGACGATGCTCTAGCCATTGAGTTACTGAATCAAAAGCTTTATATATTTAAACTCGATTTACATTCTACCTTATGTTTTATGTTATGACCACGTGACTGTGTGCCTATTAGTCTGACGGAGCGACAGCTTTCAAACAAATTACGCTATTTGAATGAAATTTCGTACGAATATTTCAATAAGTAGAATCTAAACTTCGTGCATGGGTGTTGTGTGGTGTCCGTTTAAAATCAATTAGGATTTTTGTCTAGGATTTTTGTATGCTTATGACTACCACTTGAACTGGGAGCTACAATCTCATATGGATTTCAAACTACTACGAAGATGTGTGCACACAAAAGGGTGTTCACCTATACCTGGTATATACACTCATGGATAATGAAAGTTGCGCACCAAGAAGAAAACATGGTACAGCCGCGAAATGATGCAAATAGCAAGAGGGCGGGTTGATATGCAAATGATCCCAGTCTGGTGTGATTGCTCATGACCGTACACCTGTGAGTGGCGCTGCAAGCATGAGACAGAAGCCTTATAAACCGGCGTGTAGTCGACGCCCCATCAATGCGATAAGCTTCAGCCGAAGCAAGCACGAGTACGGAATAAAAAGAACGGTGAGTAGACGCTGGAAATGTCTATATACGCTACTGACGGAATTCGAGAAAGGCCTGATCATAGGGCTGAAAACCGCAGAGTGGTCAGCGCGCCGGATAACCCGTCACTTGGATCTTTCGGACTATACCGTCCGACGGTGTTGGGAGTGCTGGTCACGGGACGCCATCTAGATACGGAGGAACAGATCTGGACGGATCAGGCATACCACGAGTAGAGAGGATCGAATAATCGTGCGGCAGGAACGTATAGAGTCCACGGCGACCCGATCCGCGATACAGGCAAACGTAGCGACTCCTGTGTGCCCATGAACCATATCTAGACGCCAGGAAGCGAATCTGCGATCTCAGCGTCCCTTACGTGTGCTGCCGTTAGCATGGGAACATCGGCGGCTCCGGTTGGAGTGGTGCCGGGCCAGAACAACTTGGAACGCTACAGATTGGCGACGATGTGTGGTGTTTAGCAATGAGTGCCGCTTCGTTTCGGAGACCAATGATCAGCGTGTCCGGGTGTGGAGATATCCTGCACGACGTCACGATCCCAACGCTGTTATCGAGCGCCACACCAGTCCCTCTGCAGGCATCATGGGTTGAAGACCCATAGCCTACGACAGCCGATCCGCTCTAGTAGTGGTACCTGGAACATTGATGGGCCAGCGGTACGTGGAAGAGATTCTACGGCAGCATGTGCTCCCATTCGCTGCTGGGATTCCAGGTGCGCAATTTCAGCAGGATAATGCTCGGCCGCACACAGCTCAGGTCGCCGTGGCCTGACTGAGTCATGTCCAGACACTTCCATGGCCTGCCCGCTCCCCCAGACCTGTCCTCTATCGAGCATGTGTGGGACCAGTTGAAACGCCAGTTGTCTAGTTGCCGCAATCTTCGGAATTTGGAACGTAACGTCCAACAGGTATGGACTCGCCTGCCGCAGAACAACATCAGGCATCTCTTCGATACCATACCGAATCATACTGCTGCTTGTATCGCAGCACGGGGCAGTGCGACGCGCTATTGAGAATGACCGAACTGTGTACCACAGCTCCCTCTGTACGTGTTCTGCTGCGCTGTTTTTGTGATCATGTATATCATTCATCTGTATCCTTCCATCAATAAAGTTTCAGGTCTATCCTATGCTTCGTTCTTGGTGCGCAACTTTCATTGTCCGTGAGTGTAAATATGGCTCCCATATATTTGAAGATCAAAGAATAAACCCGTTCGGACACTGGTGGGCCTTGCAGGTGGCCAAAAAATATGTGTATGTAGAATGTCTCTTTGCCATCCTTGGAAATTTATTGTTAAGATATTTTTTGAATCGGAAAGCTTTGTGTTTCCTAAAAAGAAAATAATGATTTTTACTAACTATTTTTGAGAAGTAGAAATTAATGAATATATAGTTTACAGTATAGTATACTCCATTATAATATTTACAAAAGTACCACAAATTGAAATTGAAGAGCCTCACATATAAAACTGCTTTTCCAAAGACAAATGTGAAAGGTATATGCACCCTTGTAAAACAGCTCACTCATGTAAAGCAACAATGGATGTTTTTTCTCTGAGAACTTCCACTTTACTACACTTTATCAGTTATTTAGAAGGGTATGCACGTGCTTTCAAAGACAAGATTAAGGTTGAAAATGTATTAGTTTCAGAAAATTTTATCAGCAAAGAGCATTTAACTACGAACATATTTTTATGTTTTGCAAACTTTCGAGGATTATGCAAAATATTTTCAATAGCCAGTCTAACATCTCGAAAAGTATAAATTTTTTGACGATGCTTTATTCTGCGTCTTCAATGTTTATTCAGCTGCTTATTATTTATTTTCCTCATCCTTAGACAGAACAGCAAAATGGCGTGGAAAAAGGGAATATTTACATATTTAGTTTTTTAAAACCATATTTTCGACAGCAGGCCATAAGGAAAAGTTATAGTAGATATAGATGTAGAGAAGTTTGGAGTACACATTGAAAGTATTTACGCCACTGTCTTGTAAAGTAAAGAACGTCGTTCTCCTTGTAGGAAGGGGGAATTTTTTATCAATGGAGAATTTAGTAAGAGTACTTTTCTCGGTCCATGTTTGGAATTCTCAGCGAGGAATGGAGAATTATATGGGCGGTATTATAACGACGCTTTATTTTGGAGCTCTACTGTACTTTTAATGCGCCTGGGAGCTACTTTGAGAGGGAATTAGAGTTTAAAGTGAATTTTCAACTACCTTGAGCATGCATTCATACACAGGGATCTTCATCCATATCCGGGATTAAAACCCGACTTGTAAGGGCATGAAGGTCAGGAAGTAAACCCTTTGGTCACTGGTGGGCTTTATAGTTTTCCTAAGGTTCTTTATGAGTAGATTATGTGATTGCAATAGTAGAAAGTATCATGTTAAGGAGTCACCTGGATCTGAAAGCTTTATATTTTCTTTTAGAAAACATCTGGTTTTGCTTAACTTTGTAGTAAAAATTCTAAACTCTATTTAGTATAATATACACTAATATAATAATTTAGTATAATATACACTAATATATTATTTTTAACAATAATACAGCAAATTGGGATTGGCAACAAATACATAATAACACAAACATAACAATTTTCGATTAAAGCAAACATATAATAACAAAAATGTTACAAATTGAGATTAAAAGTAAACATATAATAACAAAATATTACAAATTGAGATTGGAAACAAACATACAATAACAGAAACAGGATAAATTGAGGTTAAAAGCAAACATACAATAACAAAAATATCAGACATTGAAATTGAAAGCAAATACAAGTTTGGATAATAACTGATTTAGATTCAGCATCAAATTATGAAAGAGGTAGAGTCGGTCCTTAAGAATTTTCTTTTCCAATTTATTTTTCCTTTTTCGGGTCAAAAATTGAAGCATAGATTGGTTAGAGATAGAATTTATGGCATATGGATTCTGCATGAACTTCTGGAGGAGGTTAAGGGACTACCTATAGATTTCTGGTTCATGAGATCTCAAGTTCGATTCAAAAACATTTTCCTTGATTCCATTAAAATATTTCCCTTCACACTTTATTTGAAATTTCTATTTCCTGGAATATGTTATAGAAAAGCTTAGAGGACGATCTAATGTGGAAATGCCGATGAAAAATGGGGGGGGGGGATCACTAAAGATTTTCACTTCTAGTTATTTTCCCACTTCCGATTCAAAACGCTTTATTGAAATTTAATTTTTAAAATTATCTATAGATAAAGCTTTGATTATGATTCATATGGATTCAGAATCGAACTTCGGAGAGAGTAGGAGGGTCCACAAAGGGTTTCTTCTTCCGATGCTGGAAATGCATGCCATTTCCGTTTTTTCTGAAAAATCGAATGATTGTACGAGGTAAATATGAAAAAAATTGGTAATAGAGAAAGTGAATAAAATTCCGTCACAAATCAAGTACTTCCATATTCTTGTACTTCCATAAATCATGAATTCGGTGACGCAATTTTTTTATGTCTGCTTTAAGGTCGAATTAGAATGTATATTCTCACAAGAGAAAGCTATAGTCATAGCATATATATTTGGTAGCTCTTATATAATAAACTTTCAAAATGAAATGCTTATAACAGCAACAGTATAAACTCTAAATCTAAATATACAAGATTCTCAGAAATGTTCATATGAGCCTCAGTATCTTTGTAACAAAAAGTCCCTGAGTATACACATTGGAAATATTTAGTAAAGGGACATTGTTCTAAAAAATGTGATTGAAGTACTCCAAGCGGAAAATTGAAGAAAGTAGGAACGCGGTCTCGGCAACAAAGAGAGATAAAAGAGAAATTCTAGTTACAAGTTGTAGAACATAGTATAATTAGAATAGCTCTAAATTGATTAAAGCAAATTTCTATTATATTCAGGAATGGTACAACTGTTATATCAGGAATGATACAGTAACTGCTATATCAGGAATAATACAACAGGACACAGTTGCACAGGAAACTAAGGTAGAGCTTGTTAAAAATGCCTGATGCATTGATAATGGCCATTTGAAGCAATATTTCACTATAATAATCATTTGTGATGGAATATTTCACTATAATTACTAATTATTTATGGCTGCACATTTAGTAACAAATGAATTGTCCCATGTATTTATTGCTTTTTACTTTTGCATATCCCGCGTTACTAATGTCGATTTCAACTAATTAGGCAACACTTTACACCTTTGCAATTCAATTTTTCTAATTCGCAAATTTGTCTTCTGTTGGGGAATTCGTGTTCTTTACGTCTTTAATTCCCTGCTAGGAACGCTGAAAACTCCTTTATTCGAATGAAGATATTTTGATTATGATGAAGGTATTTTTAAATTTTCATTTTCTATTGAACTCACAATTTAATCACATAGAACGTTTTGTATTACCTAATATTACATAAAGAAAAGTCGTTTTTTTCTTATAGAAAAATCATGAAGTCTAGATTAGTAAACTAATGTGAGAATAAAAGGTGACTTATAACGGTGAGGAAAATATGTGTGGATTGGTGGAAGTGTAGTATAAATATCAACCTAAATTATCATTTCAAACCAATAGAGTTCCAGTTTTCCCTAATTGTAATAATCATATCAAATTTTTTTAAACTCTTCATTCGTTACTGAGATATCTCTTTCAGAGTCTCACGGGTACATAGAGTAATATATATTCACACACGCACACACACATACTCACTAATATACAAATACACACACACATAGGCATGATCTCAAAAATGTTCTATTTGTGTTCAGGATTGATTGAAACATGCTCTTCACTCAAAAATGAATTTTGGATCCCACCACAGTACTTCTATATATTTAACTATCTACGAAAATGTAAAAACATATGAGTGAGACAGGTTGCACAGTTCTGAATTTATTCTTCGATCTGAAATCTAAAGGACGCAGGCACAAAGTTCACTTCAGAGAAAGATGGCATTAGTAGTTGAATTTATGGAATATTCACTGGTCTAATGAAGATCTATAGTTCAAATTACTTCTGGGATATAAATTCATACACTCTTTACAAGATGGTCTCAATTACAAGTTGTCTTTCATATTATTGTTTTAATTAAACGAATCTCTTTACAAGATGGTTTAAATGATAAATGGGAAAACTATAGAAACTGTTTATTACTCTTTGAAAATAAGTCCTTAAGTAAATGTAAAATTCTGATTATGTTTGGGGGAAAGTAGCATGGAGGATTATTCATCTCGCTTAATTAAAAATTTATATTTACGTATAGAAGAAAAGAAATCCTTTTAAATGCTAAACGTTTGTCACAGTTTCAATTACTTTCTATTTGATGTTACATTTTAGCAGGATACTTTAGATATGATAATCTGCTGCGTCATGAAACATTTACAGATTATAATTTCTTTCACTAAAATATTCCCAATTTATGTTTGAATTTGGATAATTTATACACCTTTGTTAATTGAAAGTCTTTAAAATGAAATACGTTCTATTTCACAAAATATAGGCATAAGAGTGTAGATTTATTTATTTTAATTACTCTGATAAAAAATCTGATGTGGGCAGCACATGACTTTCGCTATATAATGCAGTGAATCTACTACTTTTACAGTAAAAAAATAGATTATTTTTAGTAGATATTTATATTCTTTCCAAGATATTGAATTTTCGTCAATGAGTCGTCATTTTCATTGATTTAGCGACATTTTTATCCATTTGGCGAGTTTTTCGTTAATTTAGCAACATTTAAAAACGTCGCCAAGTTGGCGAAATTCCGCCAAATTCGTCGCCAAAATCTGGCCGAGTGTTATGGATGGAGAAATAAGTTATTCTTACAGCAGATAAATGACTATTGGCGTTTAAATACAAAAGTATTACTCAAAGTATCCAAGTTGGCGACATCCCACCAAATTCGTCGCCAAAATCTGGCCAAGCATTATGGACGGAGAAATAAGTTATTCTTACAGCAGGTAAATGATTATTGGCGTTTAAATGCAATTGGCGTTCAAAAAAAGTATTACTCAAAGTATTTTTTTTCATGAATGAAACGAGCTAGATCCAGGAGAATGATGTCACTGAATTTATCGCATGGTATTACATATGAAAAGTGAACATGTTTCTTAATAGGAAATTTTTTTTTTATTTTATATGACTTTTTGATAATTTTTTTGAAAAATGTGCAATGTCTCAAGAACGGTTTATGTTAACGTTCTAAAATTTATATCAATCGTTTTCTAATGAAACATTACATAAGAAATGTCTATTTGCGTAACTTTATTAGAGGTTTTGATTTTTTGACGATTATTTTAAAATTTTACATGAAAATTTAGGGGGTTCTGTACATTCGACTGCTTATAAAAACAATAGGCTTCCAGTGTTTACGGATGGTAATTTTTTGTACCAAATTTCGTTCGTATCGGTCCATTCGTTCGTCAGTTATCGTCTCCACAGACTCACTGACACACACACACACACACACACACACACACATACTTTCACACGAAAATGTTTGATTCGTGATCAGGAATGCTTGAAACGTGCTCTCCCGTCGAAAACTCGAATTCGAATTTTCGACCCCGTCCCAATACTTTCCTTATACATTATTGTATATAAGGAGAGTAAAAACACTTAAATTTTAAAACAGATCCAGACAAAAATTTTTGTCAATATTTATCCATCAGAAATGAATAAAAAAGTTATGCCTTTTTGATTATCTATTCTTCTATCCTCTCTAGATTTATTGGAAATGATATATTTAGATAAAAGCGCAACAGCGTAAGATGGTTTTATTTACTGTGCTGCTTTTTCTTTTTATTGTGCAAGCCTTTTAACTGTGCAAATGAGATCTCGTATAATATTTGACAAAATTGTACAAACCACTCAAACTTTTGGGGCTTCAACTAGTTTAACCAATCTTCATTTCTTAAAGGGTTGTAATCATGGAGGTAATGATAAAGAGTTACAACTACATATTGAGAAAATGCCAATATCATTTGAAACAATAATTCAGGTGGATCTGGGTTAAGATAAGCGTCCCTGCATTGTATAAATTTCTATGACAGAAAGGCTTAAAATATGTATTTAAACTGTCAATTTTGTAAAAAAAAAATTAGTGGCGCAATGCAAATCAAAACTGAAACAATAAGGAACATTCCTACGTATTCAAAACTATTTTACCTTTCAATTTAATCTTATCTCGCTATATTCTGAACCTTGTCCTACAACTGTGAAAAATACTGATTAATTATATTATTAATTAGGGAATATTAATGTAAAAATTATAAAAAATACGTATATGCAATACTATGCCTCTTAATTTGAACAAAAGGCACTTTGGTAACACCAGCGGTGTCTAGATATAGTTCTCAAAGAGTTATGGTATTTTCATACGTTTCAGCCATGACAGTTTTATCTCCTTCACTTTACCTCCTAGGTTTTCATGCATAAACACTAATTTAGTATCTGTTGATGAACAAGCATTGTTCACATGGTGTTCGTAAGGGAAATAATTGAAATCACATATTGGAAAACGCTAAAATCGTTTGAAACTATAACTCAGGTGGCGTTAGGGATAGGATAATTCCCACCATATTGCACGCACTCTATGGCAAAAAGTTGTCATGTATTAAAGAATATTTATTTAAATTGTTAATTTAGTAGAAATAAAGAATCAATGTAAATTATAGGTCAAATAAAGAAAAATGTTTCTAAGTACATACATTTATTTTCCCTTCCAATTAATTTTGCCTCCGTGTATTCTGTAGTTTGTTTTATAAATAGAAACAAACTATTTGCTACTTATACATGCAATTAAAGAACTTTAATTTGAAAATAATCAAAAATACATATACTAAGGATCATAATTTCTTTTTGTCTCAAATAAGAAAAGGTGGGGCGTTAGCAACACTAGCGACACCTAGATTCAATTCTCAAATCATCATTTTACCTTCAAGCTTTTCATCTGTAGAAGTTTTATCTACTTTTTAACACCAGGTTTGTTCGCCTTGTTTAAACACACCAAACATGTGCCTTATTAATATTAGAACAAACAGATCAGTTCAATGACGCCGAAATGGTTTTACCTGAAGCAAGTTTTGTGAAATAAACTACAATAAAGTTCAATAAGTATATTTGTTGTATTCAGTCTTATTCTCTGTTTAAAATGGATGATATGAGCTTATGGTAACTAAAGTAAGATTTACTAGATAATATCAAGTTGATATGAGTTTGAAATCGCGCATTAGATTTTGCAGAATATGATAAATTTTAAGTTGAACATCGTCTGCATAAATTCTAATAATTAGGATGGTGGTATTTATGCACTAAAACGTCTAAAATACATCATATAATATGCATTAAAACATTCAAAATATGCACATAAATATGCATTTATTCACAGACTATGGAAAGTTTGAAGAATATTTATTTAACCATTGAATGCATTAAAATATTAATGAAAGATATCCGAACAACTTGTTAAATATAAAATTACCTTAGAATACATTCATAAAAATAAATTACTGAAAATGTAAAAGGGCATGAGGGGCTTAAATTAAGATTTACTTCAAAAACATCACACAAATTTGTTTGTGACATTTACATGCATGTAGCGCCAAATAAAAATACATGAAGATTGAAAAACGTAAATGAGTATACTAATTAACGTTAAAATGTTGTTACACCTGAAATATAAACTTTGTCTAAAATTAAACTAAAATACGATGGGACAAAAAATTTTAATTAAAAAATGTACAAAATATTAAAATATTAAAATTATTTTCGAATATTTATGAATATGATCATATATTTCATAAAACATTTTTTACATTTTTACCTATTAGTGTCCAAAGTGTTTACTACGTTACGTTCCGATTTCAGCCATAGATAATATAATCATAGATGTTATTCACATCAAAAATATATGAGGTAGTATCTTATGCCGTTATCTAAAGTAAAATGAAGTTTGTTTCTCAACCCTGGTCGTGAAATTACATTTGAAAGCCAACAGAAGACCACAATGTTGATTATGTTATTATATGTCATACAGCTAAGTAATACTGACTAACTGACCGAGAGAGATGAAGTCCACTTGCCAAAATGCTGAAGACAGAAACTCGAAACTTTGCATATATCTGAAATATGATATGGGTAAAGAGAGAAAAAATCTAAAATCCTGGAATTTTGTTCCAAAAATTTATAAATCTCACAAATATATAGCAGACTATATTTTTTTTATATTATGATTAACATTTTTATGCATATTTTGATTCCATTTGTACATATATTAACAGATTTAAGGCAAAATACGGAAATCATCTATTTTTCGAATCAAGCTATTGAATGAATTTGTTACTAATAATTGAATTTTAGATTAAAGTGCTTAAAAACATTTAAAATAAAGCATCGTAGAGTGATCGGATGTGGAATGTTGTTTTACATAACGCAATTTTTTGTTAGCTAACTAAGATGTGCTAAAATTTTATGAACTAATTCAAAATTATTTTTATGTTTATAACATTTTGAAATTATATAGGTTTCATATTCAGAGAGCACTAACCATTTTTACACGCGAAGCATCTAGTGAAGTATCCAGCATTGAATATTCTGTTACTATATTTAAATTCAGCATTTTTTATGTTTGATTTTAATGTGATTTGATGTCAAAACATTTTAAAATTTTAGAAAAATATCTAACGATTTCTAAATTAAAACATAGAATATAAAATACTTCAAACTTTTTAAAATGAAAAACCAGCATTCCCGAAAGTTATGTATCACGTGTACATTTATATTTATGATCTTATTTGAAGGCTGATATTACCATTTATTGGAACAAGCATCGGAGTCAGGAAAATTTATGTCATGTTACATAAAATCTTATCGAAACGAAATTTAATGGAAGCAGTAGTAAAAGAAATGATGTTATATATTTCTTAGATAGTTTTATAAATTATGAGCATAAAGTATTTAAATGACTTTCTTTCGACGGGAACATTTCAGAGTATTTTTCTGGAAATATTATTCAGTCTGATAGTTTTTGTGGAAACACTTCTCGGTTTGATATATTTTACATTTTATCTTCTTATGTATAAACTAGAACGAATTACCCAGTGTTACATTGATCATAAATAAGCGCCCACTAGTTATAAGGAATTGAATAAGCGCCCGCTACTTAAATAATGCATTTAAACATAATTTAAAGTGGCTCAAAAAATTGCACCTTCCAAATCGCATGCTCTCCAAACGCAAACGCAAATGCAAAAGCAAAAACTAAAGCAAAAGAAATGTGAGGAGTAATGTGGTGGCTTAAACATGGGTAGTAAAATCGGGCATGGGTAGTAAAATCCGGCTGTAGAATGTCGAAACAGAGGAAAGTGCCAGGAATTTGCAAAATATGCTTTGCACTTAAAACATATAAAAATTAAAATTAGTTATGAAATCGAAGAAAAAAAGAATGAAATGCTAATAGACCTTAAAAAATGGGCGAATGATTGGACAATCATTCGTCCATTCAAGCGCCTAGCTTTTAAAAGAAATTTATGTCCAAACAGTTACCTTACACCTTTCTGGTAGGTCGGACGGTCTGGGTCTCAACAACAACAACATTGAAATGGTACTAGAATTAAAAAAAATAATTAATATGTAAATGTTATTCCATATTGTTAAGTTTGTTGGGATATGGTGCTTTATAATAGGTATCATGTTACGATTAAACCTATTGTGTTTAGCAGCGTTCGATTAAATCTTCATTAATGATGCAATTATTCGAATTCGACATATATCATGACTACATACACGGATGATGAGCGTGGGCATCTTGAATTCCAAATCAATTATTCCTCTTCATTAGCGAAAATCTAAACTTCAACATCCTTCAGTAATTAAATATCCTTTGGAGCCGATATGGTCTTGCAAAATGGGCTAAAGATAGTGGGTTAAAATGACCCTGCGGTAAATGAGTCATGATGGAAGAAGGAAAGCTTAAGAGAATCTCTTTGTGGCTCAGCTGGTATAGAAACAGCATCGACATTTAGAGATTGAAGTCATTTGTTCCAAATTTCATACTGGAACTCAAACAATGTTGTAGTCCGTAGAGTAAGAAATGTATCTTGTGTGGATATAAACGTGAAGAAATGTAATGCAAGTCATAAGGAAGTGTTCAATAATTTTATCTGCATAATTCTTTAACTCATTGCGATAATTCCGACTTGCCATGCGACAGATCTCAAATTCTGTCCCTGGTACTTTAACTTATGGACTTCAGTCATAATATGGGCATAACCGAACTGAGGACAAAACTTCTAGTAGGTATCTAATACTGCACTAAGATATCTTCTGACATTTTGACTACTTTTGATCTTTACAGTAAAAGGATCCATTGATTAAAAATAAAGGAACAATGAATTTTATGTATTAAAGGTGGCAACAGATCAGAGCAAGATAAAGGATACCTGACCAAAAATTGTCAGCTCAGTGTAAATCATGCCAGGTAAATTCAAAACAACATTGGTCACGGTTAACCTTCTCTTATTCATTACATATTTCTGTGTGTTATCTGGAGATTAAAAGTACTTCCCTCACTTCATTCATTGAAACGGAAGTAAAAAGTGAAATTCTCACTAGACTTTAAAACCACAAGAAATCCTCATCCCTCACCCCTGAACATCCATTCTTGCATCTACTGTAGGATTTTGGATCATTTGTAAGTAATCTCGAAAGAATGGAGACTACTTCTTTTATTTGTAGACTTCAAAATGTGATTTAATTTAATAATCTTGTTAAATTATTACTTTATGTTGCATAATTAGATCATTTACACTTGGTATAATGATCTCTCTCTCTCTCTCTCTCTCTCTCTCTTTATATATATATATGTATATATAAATATTCATATATATATATATATATAAATTCCCAAATAGGACAAGTAGCAATGTACTCGTAAAATTTCTAGATAAGTGACGTAAGTAAAGACCGGGGGGAGTTGCGACCCCCAACTCTCCGGTTAAAGCTTTTTTCCGCCATGGCAAACGCTCCCGGTAGCCGAAACTCCCTACACTATTTTCTCCATGACTCTTATAAAACCGTAAAAAATTACATACACACATATACACTTTCAATAACTAGTAAAAATCCAAATCTTTACTATAATACGCTAAAACAAACCAAAAAGGACACACTATAAAAATATAACAATTAATTTAAAATACTAATGTATGAAATCACTTCACACGTGGTTATTTAATATCCCAATATCAATATATTAAAAAAATAATGTTTGAAACCCAAGTCAGAGAGGTTATATTTAAAAATTCGGATACAAGACCAATTGGCAACACTATCGCCAAATAAATACTATTGTATGAATTTACTTCACTCGTGGTTATTTAATAATTTAAAATCAATATATTCAAGACTAATGAAATCCTAGTCCGAGAGGTTATTTTAAAATTGGATATAAGACCTATTAACAACTTTATTGCCATAAAAATACCAATGAATGAAATTAATTCACTCGTGGTTATTTAATCCTTCAAAAACTATATATTCATAAACTAATGTTTGAAATACAAGTCAGAGTGGTTTTTTTTTTTTTTTTTTAAATATGGATACAAGACCTATTGGCAGCATTAATGGCGATAGTGTTGCCAATAGGCGATAGTGTTGCCAATTGGTCTTGTATCCGAATTTTTAAATATAACCTCTCTGATTTGGATTTCAAACATTATTTTTTAAATATATTGATATTGGGATATTAAATAACCACGTGTGAGGTGATTTCATACATTAGTATTTTAAATTAATTGTTATATTTTTATAGTGTGTCCTTTTTGGTTTGTTTTAGCGTATTATAGTAAAGATTTGGATTTTTACTAGTTATTGAAAGTGTATATGTGTGTATGTAATTTTTTACGGTTTTATAAGAGTCATGGAGAAAATAGTGTAGGGAGTTTCGGCTACCGGGAGCGTTTGCCATGGCGGAAAAAAGCTTTAACCGGAGAGTTGGGGGTCGCAACTCCCCCGGCCGTTACTTACGTCACTTATCTAGAAATTTTACGAGTACATTGCTACTTGTCCTATTTGGGAATTTATATAGGTATACACATGTAAAATTGCAGCATAGCGCTTTACAAGTTGTATTAAAAATTATTTTTTTGCTTTTAGCTTTTTAGTCAATTCACTCAAAATTGTAGCATGTTTTCAAGTTTTATATTGTATATATATATATATATATATATATATATATATATATATATATATATATATATATATATATATATATATATATTATGAAAATACCGTGAAATATAATATTATAAAATCATCAGAAAAATTTTACTGGTTTCTGTTTGTACGATAAACGCAACGACTTCCACTTCAAAATCAATTATATCATAAACTGGAACTCTTGTATGCACAAAAATGTTTTTAGAAATATTATAATAGGACAATTAATACGTAGTCAAAGAATAAACAGTAAAATGGAAGATCGATATTTATGCGATTATCGTTTCCTACAAAACACCATCTCACAGGGCTTTCCCTAGTATTTTTTATGTGACATTATCTACAAATTTTATAAAATAACTGTAACCGATAGTTACCGTTTATATTTAAATAAAACTGATGGCAATATACATACTGGATAGTCACAGGTAAAGCGTGTGATAACTGATATGGGACCTCTTGAATAGGGTCTATTGTATTATACGTTATGGAAGATTTGCTTCATCTTGTAAGATACGGTATGGGGATGTACATCTACATGTATGATGCTCTTGATTGTCATTCAGGTAAATGGTTTTGGAAATAGACTTTGTTATAATTGTTCTATTAAGTGTCAATATTTAAAGTCTTCTTTAAGTAGAAGCTATATAATTTCGCTCATTTATACTAGTGAACATATTTCAAACAATATTTCAGACATATTTCAAACATTTACTGTTGATAAATTTTGATAAGGCTGGATCTCGACAATTATATCTTACATTTGTTTGTGTGTGATGTCTGTTTACATCTTAAAATTTGATACATTCGTATTCTATTTTGCAATATACCGGCTCTCCGGGAGTGTTGTCGCGAAGCAAAGCATGCTTAACTGGGGTGAGGGGGTCAGAACTCCCCCCGGCCATCTTTTGGTAAATTGTTTCCATCCATACCTCTTTTCTTTTTGAAATATATATATATATATATATATATATATATATATATATATATATAATATATATATATATATATATATATTGTTTTATATATATTTTGGTATAGCGATAATATATATTTTGTTTTAGCGAACATAATTACAATGGACAATTATACATTATATAAAAGGTAAAAAAAACTTGTAGATTATGGTTATGGATATATTTTATAGGATACTAAAATATTTGTTTTGACAAATGCATAAAATTTGTCTGAATCCGGTTGCCATAGGCATGGATAATTGAAGAGTTCATTTAAACGAGATTTGAAGAGATTTATTGATTAACGTCAATAAATAAAATTGCTGTTTGTATGAAAGTATCTTACAAAATTCCTTGAAGCATATGTTACGTAGATGACGACAAGTGTTTTGAAGGCAGGAGAAGCCGAAACAACAGTATACTCTTTTAACAACCGCTTAGAGTCAACTGCAACAAGGCAGTCGAAGATCAATTCAAGCAGTGCTAGATTTCCCAAAGCGAAAATTAGCCAATAAAGGGACCCTCCGCACCAATGAAGCTTAGAAAATCTGATTCTAATATCTTAAGAATGAAATCTTAAGCATTGATATGAGATATAAAGTAAAACAGAGAAAAAAATATATCAATCGTTAAATTATTGGTAAAGGAAATTAATTTCCAAGTGCTTTCCATGTAACACTGGGGTTAGATTTTTTTAGTCTCTGGTGGATATAGTAAAATACATCAATGAGAGAAAACGGTATGTGCTATCGAATTTGTAATTTACAATTTCATTCAGAGAAAATTAGGCGCTATTTAAAATCCGAATACTGCAGCAAGGCTTTTCGACAACAACTCTAACAGCAAAACTACATAGAATATTTTTTGTAATTTATAAAAACTATACGGTCAGTATGGTTAAATATTAAATTTGTAAAATATGTATGATATAAATAAATATATAAATAAGTTATTTATACGGATTTAATGTGTGATTAAGTCATCTGAACATTCAAGTATTTTTCTATTAGATGTTCTTTTTTAGATTTGTCGCAACATATTAGATCTGTCGTATTCTAACACCTGATAAAAGTAGCTATCAAATATAAAAAAATCTGTGTGAGCAGCACATGAATTTTCTTATATAATGCAATGAATTTACTACTTTTACAGAAGAAATAATAGATTATTCTTATAGTAGAGATTTATATTCTTTCCAAGATATTGAATTTTCGTCAATTAGTCGTCATTTTCATTGATTTAGCGTTATTTTTATCCATTTTGCGAGTTTTTCATTAATTTAGCAACATTTAAAAAAGTCGCCAAGTTGGCAACATTCCACCAAATTCGTCGATAAAATCTCGTCAAGCGCTGTGAACGGAAAAATAAGTTATTCTTATAACAGATAAATGACTATTGGCGTTCAAATAAAAAAGTATTACTCAAAGTATCTTTTCTGATGAATGGAACGAGCGAGATCCACGAGAATGATGTCACCCAATTTATCGCATGATATTACATATGAAAAGTGAACTTGTATCTCAATAGGTAATATTTTTTTTATTTTATATATTTTGATAATGTTTTTTGAAGAATGTCCAATATATCGAGAACGGTTCATGCTAGCGTTCTAAAATGTATGTCAATCGTTTTCTCATGAAAATTGCAAAAGAAATGGCTATTTGTGTAACTTTTTCAAAGGTTTTGATTTTTTGATGAATTTTTCAAAATTTTACTCGGGGATGATTTTCATGATTTTTTCAATATTTAGGGAGGTTCTGTACCTTCGATTGCGTATAAAAACAATAAGCTTCCAGTATTCACGGATTGTAATTTTTGCACCAAGTTTCTTTCGAATTGGTCCATTCGTTCGTCAGTTATCGTCTCCACAGACTCACCGACACACACACACACACACAGACATCACCTCAAAAATGTTCGATTCGTGATCAGGGATGCTTGAAACGTGCTCTCCCTTCGAAAACTCGAATTTGAATTTTTGACCCCGTCACAATACTTTCCTTATACATTATTGTATATAAGGAAAGTAAATAACAGAATAAGGCATATATCCAATTAATTAAATACAAAATATAGAAGCATAGATATATATTTTAAATATTATTTTACAATTCTTTGACAAAAAATGTGTGTTTCAAGGATGATCTCTATATCACATTTTATACGACCGATCAGTGTTTTTTTATAGAGAATCTTGACTATAATTAATAATTTAGCACTTTGTCAAGATTCAGAGCATCACAGAAATAGTTGTCATATGATACGTATTAAACCCATTTCGCTTTATAACGTTCGAACAAACCCATATTACTGCTTAAATTATTCTGACTCACAGGATTCCACGACTAAATACACATATTAGAAGAGCGTGGGTCTGGAATTTGAAATCAATTATTCCTCTTCATCAGATTACCAAAAGCTATACCCTGACATCCTTTACCTACCATTCTGTAGTGAGGAACAGAATAGAATCAGATAAATTGGGATTTAGCTGGTTATGGAAGACTTGATATAACTCTGATTTTAGTTATCAAGACGAAATAAAAAAATCTGATGTGGGCAACACATGACTTTCCTTATATAATGCAATGAATTTACTACTTTCACAGTAAAAAAATAGGTTTTTCTTATAGTAGATACTTATATTCCTTCAGAGATATTGAATTTTCGACGATTCGTCTTCATTTCTTTGATTTAGCGTCATTTTTATCCATTTGACGAGATTTTCGTTTATTTGGCAACACTTTAAAAAGTCGCCAAGTTGCCGACATTCCGCCAAATTCGTCGCCAAAATCTCGACAAGCGTTATGGATGGAGAAATAAGTTATTCTTATAGCAGATAAATGACTATTGGCGTTCAAATACAAGAGTATTACCCAAAGTATCTTTTCTATTGAATGGAACGAGCTAGATCCACGAGAATGGTGTCACCAAATTTATCGCATGATATTACATATGAAAAGTGAACTGTAATGTTTCTCAATAGTTAATATTTTTTTTAATTTATGGGATTTTTTGATAAATTTATTTGAAAAATGTACAATATCCCGAGAACGGTTCATGCTAGCGCTCTAAAGTTTACCTCAATCGTTTTCTAAGAAAAAATTACATAAGAAATGTTTATTTGCGTAACTTTATTAAAGGTTTTGATTTTTGATGATTTTAACAAAATTTCACTCGAAAATTTAGGGGGGTTCTGAACATTCGATTACGTTTAAAAACAATAGACTTCCAGAATTCATGGATTGTGATTTTTGTACCAAATTTCATTCGAATCGCTAAATTAATTCGTGAGATATCGTCTCCACAGACTCACTGACACGCACACACACACACAGACATCACTTCAAAAATGTTTGATTCGTGATCAGGGATGCTTAAAACGTGCTCTCCCGTCGAAAACTCGAATTCGAATTTTTGACTCGGTCACAATACTTTCCTTTTACATTATGTATATAAGAAAAGTAATAAGATTTGATTATAAGAAAAAAAAAAATTAATTTTCTTGCAAATTCACCTCCTTAAAGTTTGCTTTTTTATGAGTATGCGCAGTGCATTCTTCGTGTTTTGCTGTAATTACCATTCACTTTGACCTCCATACACATAAGTTAAATGTGATATAAGAAATTTGATAATATCCTGACGAATAACGTAATTTTCAAAATTTACATAACCATAAAACTTCAAAATTGACATAACTACAAAACTTTTTGACGATCTAAACATGTTTTCCATTGCTTTAAACTTACTATTGTATAGAACACTAAATTTCATTGCAAAATTAAACAACTATAATTCATTTTATGCAAACTGCGCAAGTATAGTTTTCACGAGATTTTATGTCATGACGATGAAATTAACTTTACTTTTGAGTTCTTTTACATCAAATTACCTTAAAATATTATTATTATTAAATCATCATTAAATAATTATTATCTCATCAAAAACAAACTAAAGCATAAAAACAAAGATCTTCTTCTTTACAAAAATGTTAGCCATAAAAATAATTAAGATGAAAAACTATCGACGGGTTTATCAAAAGTCATGAATGAAAAGCATTGAAAGTAAATGTTATTTGATATATTTAATAAACTTGTCAAAGTTAGTTAATAACGACATATTCAAATACAATATGTATGTAGTTTAAGTTTCATCATCCAAACTTCTTTCATTTTATGTAAGTTCATTGCAGTAAGATCATATTTTAATTAAAAAGATACGTTTTCTAAGTTGGTACGAAATACATTAAATAACTTTTATTCTCTATACTTTTTTTCTTATAACGTTCAATAAACATAACGCTTTCATTTCATTTATTTTTATAGCTGATACTTTTAGTAAAACTGAAGAACCTGCTTTTCGATTTTATACGTTTGATTTTTATTGGATATCAAGCTACTTGGTAGACTATTTATATTTTTCAACATCATATTTACAGCGGTGTTTATCGAAGGGTTAATGATGTCTTCCAAATATGAAGTCCCTAACAAAAACTTCAATAGTAATTACGTTTATTGCAATAACTGCTTGAGTGAAATTCAAAATATAAATAAATCCTATATTTTACTGAAATCACAGGCTACGTATTATTACTACTACTTATTATTTTATACCGTTTCTACCTTCCATTGGTATTTTCTTGAAGTCGTCGCTAAGTTCATTAAATTTATCTCCAAGATTATATGTATGAGTTTCATACAATATATATATATATATATATATATATATATATATATATATATATATATATATATATATATATATATATATATATACATATGGCCGTGAATTTGCTTCTATGGTGATGTTAATATTACTTGAATTTTTTTATTATTATTACATAAATTTTTATTATTACATATTTCTAATATATATATATTCTTATTATAGTGTTCTGGGCCAAATTGACCCATATGATGGTAAAGCGTGATTCTTGCCTTGAGAAAGTAGAAAAGTTAAACATGTAGCTAGATACCTTGCTCTGATTTTGTTTCGTGTCCATAGAGATAGCCTATCTAAATAGTATTGAATATGAATTTAATTAAACACGATGAATTCAATAGGCAAAATGCTATTAGAAAAAAATCCATTTTTAACACTTTACGACATGTGCTTATGACTTTGTTCATTCATTCTGTCTGTCTGTCCGCTAGCATGATAACTGCCGTGAAAATGACTTTATCAAAATGAAATTTTAGTATGTTGTTCAGTCTGTGGGACCTATGGGAATATAAATGAATAATATCACTCAATCAGTTTTGGGTTGAACCCTGGTTGAAAAAATGAAATAAATTGAAGCCTATGGGACCTAATTTTTCAAACACTTTTTAAGCACATTTAAAATTCACAAATTGCTTCTAAAGTTTTAGGAAATATTCAAATTATTCCATACAAAATATGAAAAAAAAATCAGCAAAATATATTTGGTATTTTTTAAAATAAAAATTAAAATAATAATCACACCCATATTATATGAGGAGATCCCGTGACCCAGTTCAAAATAAAATATGGCATCCATCTTGGGTCAAAATCAAGATTTTTAAAGTTCTTTTTAATTTATATTTAGTGTTGTATCCATCCTAAAACTATTTTATGTTTGCTTAATTTCTGTACATCTATATTCTGAAACAACGTGATTACAATATATTTGAGTTTAAATGATCAATGCTATCCATCTTGTGTTAAAATCGTGATTTTTAAAGTTCCTTTTAATTTATATTTAGTGTTGTATGCGTCCTAAAACCGCTTTATTTTTGTTTAATTTCTGTGCATCTGCATTCTGAAATAATTCAATTACAATATATTTGAGTTTAAATGATCATCAAGCTTTGATCATTTCTACAACGAAGCCTAATTTTCACTTTTAGAGAATGTAAACACATAAAGATGTAGGATAAGTTGTTTAAGTATTACTGAATTTCTTTAACACAAAATTATTTAGCTCTTTGAGTCTGAAATATAACTGATATATATGAAATAGTTATTGATTTTACATAGAGAAGAGATGATTTTATAGCAGAATTTTTCGAAGAAGTTTTAAGTATAGAGTTAAATTACGTTTACCTCCATGGTTTCAAGTTTTTAAGTAAAATAAATTATTGTAATATTGTGATGAATGAAAAGAATGGGATAAAAGTGTATGAATGCCGCTTTTACGTAGAGAGCCAGGCGATTTATATTTCAATGAAGTCATTTGAATATAGTTTTTTTTATAAAGTTTTAAGCTTTCAAATGTAATAAAGTATTGCATTATTGTGATAATTTGAAAAAACATTTCTGCTGAATGTGTCGCATTTTAGATATGTTTAAAACAGGCGACTTATATTTCAATGACGTCATTTGAATAAAATTCATTTTTTTCGATAAAGTTTTAAGTTTTCAAATATAATAAATTAATGTAGTATTGTGATAGTTTTTAAAATATTACCGTTGAATGTATCGCATTTTAGAGATGTTTAAATAAAATTGCATTGCAGTTGGAAAGTATTTCATAATCAATGCTTTATCCATGATTGAGATTTCTTGTAATATGATACTTGGGTTACTTTTTTCCAGAATCAGAACCCGAATTGATTAATATTTAATAATTTTACAATTTGCTGATATTTAAAATTTCATTGAAATTGTTATATGTAAAGTTATTTGGCTCGTTCCCATTTATAACGATCGATTAAATCTTGATTACTGATGAAATTATTCTAACTCACAGTATTCCGTGGCAAAATACGCATATTAGAAGACCGTGCTCCCGGAATTTGAAAGCAATTATTCCCTTCATCAGGTTACCTAAAGCTTTACCATAACATCCTTTGTCTATTATTCTGTTAGCATATGCATCGGGTTGAATCTGCTATATTGAAAGTTCGGTTTGCTGCAATATATTTAACTACTCTGGTTGAATGCGTCAAAATAAGTACAAGAAATTGGAGTCGGAGACTTCAATCGACGTTTTTTAGATTTTATATTAAAATACGGTCCCTTTTTTAATCAATTTTATTCTAAAAAATCACATTTCTGTGAAAATAAACAAAAAAAAGATGGATTCGGACACAAGGTCGGTAAGTGAATGCTCCCTTAATAAGCACTTTTAACCCCCCTATTAGATATTACCCGCTTTTGATGGAGAAATATCTAAGTGAAATTTAATACAATCCACGTACATCTGGGCAATGGGCTTGATACGACCCCCTTATCAAACCCTTTATCGAAAAAAATCCCTTATCAGAAATTAGCCCATTCCCACAACGGACAAAATTAAAATCGTAAACAGTTACTTGAGACTCCGTGCGTAACACTTTGAAACATATACACTCTAAAATTTATCTGCTGTATAAATCCGCTCAGCGGGCACGCTGCTCCCTAAAGAAGAGTGTAGATTTTTGTCAATCCTCATACACCCACGTGCATGACATTCCATAAATAACATTGGTTATTTCTTGTTAATCGGAGCTGCAGGGGCTAAGCTAGATCAAAATGCCGACGAAATAAAATAGGGGTTATAATCGGAATTGTGTTCTGTAATAAGATAAGCATCTGTTAAATTAATTAGGTAATTGTATTTCATAATATTCATGTCAGAAAAGCCTGATTCACGTTTGTAGTTGGATCCAAACATAGTTTAAAGTAAAATTGCATGTTTCTTAGAATTCGGATAAATGCTTATATATTTAAACCAAATATTCCACATTGACTCGCATTTAAAGTCACTTTTAAGTACTTCGGAATCTTGAATATGGATTATTCAAACTGAAAGAAATTTCGCCCCATATCAGGTCACAACTTCTAACCCTTTCAGAGATCTGACAAATCTGAACAAAAGTCATAGCAACGATATAGTTACGAGTTTCAGTATTGATTTGGGTAAGGTAAACTCTGCACATCATAAATCAAAGCTTTCTGATGTTCTAGAAAAATGCTAAGGGTATTTCCAATGATTTAAACAACGGCTCTTTTTTTGAGGTTTTTTTTCCTTTGCTGAATTTTCCACACTGTTTAAAATCAATACATTTCTGTTGAGCAAAATCGATCTTCGTCAGTAACACTCTAGTCCCGAAATTCCAAACTTTTTCAATTGTGTCGATAACAGATTTCTCTTTCCCCTACATCCGAAAGAGTAAGTTATTCAAGTGATCAAGCATGTTGAGAAAACATTTAATTTTTAGTAAGAATTCATCAGTCATTAGAGATAAAAAATATCTTGAATTAGCATAATTCTTCTCCTGCCCCCCCCCCCCCCCCCCAAAAAAAAAATGAAAAACAGCTACTGCTTCGTTACAAATATTTTTCTAAATCTTTCCAAATATCTTTATAAATGTATTCTTAAAATAATATCTAAAAATATATAAATATCTAATATTTAATAATAATACATTATCATAAAATATAATATATCTAAATATCTCAAAAATATCTAAATAAAATCCAAAGATTTTTTTGGCATGGCATTACGATCAGACGGAAAAACGTACTGTTCTGAAATTGTACATATAGATTAATATTAACCCATAGATGCATGAGACGGGTTTAGAATTTTGATTTAGGTCTTAGGTAATTGAATATTATTAAATTAAATTTTGCATTCCTTGTATGGGCAAATACTTGATAGTTGTAGTCGATTCTCTGTGATAGATTGTTGGCAAAAATGTCAGAAAGATGATCTAAGACATGATATATGCTTCATTGGTGATTCTTATAAACATATCGTTTCGCAACAGTTGTCATGCTAAATTCGATGAAAATATAAATATTATTGAAGTTAATAAATATATACCTTATAGTTGATTTTTATAAACAATTAAACAATGTAAATATGAAAACTAGGTTTCCATTATTACGATTATTAGAATATTTAGCATGCTAATTGTCTGTTTATTTGAAAGCATTCATTTTTTTTTACATTTTAATCCATGAGCGTTGTACAATCAGTTATATATAGAATTAAATATCTAACTGCTTATCAATATAACTCAGATTCAGTTGCAAAAGTACGAGATTTCACCAAAGGAGAAACGATTTTGTCGCACTAGGAAACGCCCTAGAGCTGCTGATAGGCCTTCTGACTTTGGGACAAAAGAGAACGTATGCACCTACGAAGTAATACAGAAGGTCCTTCCAATTGCTCCTTATTCATTGTTTCACCACTGCAAGGGGCCATGCTCACAAAGCCTGATTTGTGGTTTTGTGAGCGTTAGGGAACAACTGGCCTGTAACATTTGCGTAGCAGGCTGACAGAAAAAGCTCACAAAACTAGCTTCTGGGGTTTACTAGCATAGACGAGCAAGTTGCAGAGCCCCTAGTAATAAAAACATTTCAATTATTGGGAAAGTGCGATTATGAAAAGCAACGATATTTTTAGAAGTGTTACATTGCTTTATGTTCAACTGTTGATAAAATTCGATTCCTAGGAAGTCGCCATTATGAATGATTTGTATACTAACGGAATGTAAATTGTCAGCTAAACTACCAAATTGCTTTATAATGATGAAAAGCGGCTTGTGTTTAATGACCGGGAAAACCCGTAATTATGCAGGTCGTTCTGCTATGTTTCGAGCTCAGGGATGATATTGCAAATGGGCCATAACTTAATTGATATTCTGATAGTTTATTCAGGAATACGAAGTTAGAAATATTATATTTAAGAAGGTGAGAGGAAAGTAAATTAATATAGCAAAAAATAGGTATCTTGGGAAGCTAAACATCACGTAAAATAAACGTTAATATCTATTGCTAATTGTGAATTCCATTTTCAAATGAAATGCACACAGTTATGTAAAGGATTGCCTAACATAAAGGAAAATCCTATTAAGCTATGCAAACGACTCTCTCCATTTTAGTACAAAAAACAATTAGATAAGACTTTTAGATTAGAAGTCTGCTGGAGTCAAAAGATTAGACTGTTATTAGGCCTCAACGGGCAGAACCAGTACTTGAATCAGACCCAAGACTAAAGAAGTTTCGAATGAAAACTCGACTCACATGTGCTGGTGACTCAGCCTGATTGGATCCGAAATTATATTTAACTAAATGTTTGAAAAATCATCATTTTATTCATTTTTGGTACAAAGAATTATAGTATAATTTTATTTTTAAAACATTCATCTTTTCATAGCTTAAATTAACAACATTATATAAAGTATTCTATGAAGTCTCACTTTTAAATTTTTCAAACAGCTTCCAGAGAATTTCCACCTCTCAAAGCCAATGTCTCTGAGGATTAAGTAAGCACGAGACTAATTAACACTTCATGTAACAACTAAGTTCTTCTTTTAACAAGACTTTATCAAATATTCCCGTAATCTAAAAACCTGATCATTGTTAGACCAATTCTTTAGATTTACGCATTTTATTAGTTCTAATCCTAAATTTGGAGCATAAATAATTGAAACTGTTTAATTTTTCAAATGCATTTAGGTCAATTCCGAGGAAAGAGGAGAGCAAGAGCGTTTCATAAATGCTATATATATTTAATTTTGATTTGTTTGCTCAGCAAGTGCATTTCATTTGATTCATTTTCAAAGGTCATAAAAACCTGTTTAAATGCAATATATGTCAGTGAAATGCTGTCAATGTGATTTTTAATATCAAAATTTTATGAAACTTTAACTGAATCTCACAAACTTTGATATGTCACCTTACCTGCCATTGAAACTATGACACTAGCTTCCATTTAGTACCCTTTGATTTTCATATCTGTTGACCTGTTAAGCTATTCTTCATTTAGGTGTTTTGCAATTCGTTTCAGTTCTATTACCTAGAATTCTGTTAAATCCTCCAATATTCAGATGCTCTGTTGTATATTAAATTTACTTTTTGTGATTTTGTACGTATTTTCTTGATATCCTTGATATCCTTGATATAGTTATCTCTGTCTCTCTCTCTCTCTCTCTCTCTCTCTCTCTATATATATATATATATATATATAATATATATATATATATATATATATAATATATATATATATATCTTTATATATATATATATATAATATATATATATATATATATATATATATTATATATATATATATATCTTTATATATATATATATGTACATATTTATATATATATATATATATATAAACCATAAATGGATATAAGGAAACAAGGAAAGTCAAGGAAGGTACCACAAATTGGACGGGGGAGGGGTTGTGACCCCCCACTCCCCGGTTAAAGCAAGCTTTGTGACGTAACAACATTCCCGTTAGCCGGTACCATTCCACCATAATGAATACAATCAAGCTTTAAAACTACGATGAAAAAGGATCAAATCGAAAACAAAAACTTACATGGTCCGCTATAAAATATGAATAAAACCACAGGTATAAGTTATGATAACATAGTCTAACCTCACGATATATACTTTTCAAGACACACAAACACTGAACAAACTTTACTATAAAAATATAAACCAATAAAAGCCCCAAGTGGAAACATTAAAATACTTCATGATAAGGTCGTTCAAATAATCCGTATATATATATATATATATATATATATATATATATATATATATATGTGTGTGTGTGTGTGTGTGTATAGTTTAAAAATTCATTAAAAATCGAAAAATCATCGCATTGACATACTGTTTGTACCATAAGTATTGCCAATACGGGGTCTTCTTTTTGACGTGAAATTTTTTTTTTGTAGTTTAAAAAATGGCCTATTGGTGGCGCTGAATACATTGGAAAGACAAAGAAAATAACTTACTGTACGTTCAGTACCTTTATTATAGCATCAAATGTTCGACATGTCCTCTGCCGCAAAGTATGGTACAATTCAAGAGAGTGAAAACACCCGTAACTGCAGAATGCAGCATGCCTGGATGGGTGGAACTCAATTCACAACGAATGGAAACTTTTAATTCCGCAATGTGGAAGGGCTTAATTGATAAACTTGTGACTTTGAGTACTCCCACTACCAAAAATCGTCTGGTGTCAAATATGGAGAGCAAGGAGGCCATGGGATCTTGCAAGGCCTAGTGATAAGCCTGTCTTCCCCGAAGGTGTCAATTAGAAATTTCTTTACTGGAGTTGCGATGTGAGCTGTTGCCCCATTTTGCATAAATGCTACAGTTCGTTCTCGCAAAGCGGCATGACTTGCTCACACAGAAGACTCAAATAACGCTGTGCATTTACTGTGCAAGTTTTCCAACCAGATCGTGAGAAAAATTCCTTGAAGTAAAAGGGTTCCAGAATGTAAGAGCCAGTGAAGCCACACCAAACTGTCACTCGTGGTGAATGGAGTGGCTGTTCTATGTAGTCACGTGGATTAGACGTCGCTTATATACGACAGTTGTGTATGTTCACATTTCCATGCAGTAAAAAATAGACTTTGTCTGTCCACAACACATTAAATAACCACTGTGGTACCTGTGCGATTTTTGGCATAGCCTATTTGCTAAACGTTTCTCGCTGTGCAGTATATACCGGTAAAATATGATGGAGTGATTGTAATTTGTAAGGATACAGATTTAAGATATCGTGACGAATACGCCAAACCGAGGATACTGGAATATCCAATCGCCTTGCAGCTTCAGAACCGCTGCTAGTCCCAGCCGCTGTTTCAGAGGATAGGTTTTCAATTTCAGATGCCACAGCTCTGACACGGGACTCCGGTAACGATGGTCTTCCGCTTCAGGGACTATCCTCCAAACGACGAGTTTCTTCAAATCGTCTGACAAGCCTAAGTAACCCAGAACACGTGATAGGACCTTTTAATTTCTTTAGATTTTTAACTAAATCGGAATTTTCGCAATGCATCTGATGCTGATTCTCCCCTCATGTAATAGAGCTTCACTAACAAGGCTTTCTCGATCAAGATTAACATTCTAGCAAAACCTTTTTCTTTGCACCGTTTATTAATGAATCAAAAAAAGAATCTACACAGCACAACAGCTCTTTTATAATAGCCTCATTTTCATACTTCTGGAAGTTGTATTCGGGTAAGCTTGACCTATAACTGATTTTTGAAAGTACAAAAACACGTTAAAAAATACCCGTCATGTCAATACTTAATTCTACAAATTTTCGTATCGCAATGTTCTTAGCGTATTGATATCATTATTTATAATAATTTCGTTAAAGTGGGTTGCTTTATAAAGAACTACTTCATTTCTGATCTTGAAATCTTACGGACGCCCCCGCCAATACTTGTAATGCATTGGTAGAAGTAGTTCGATAGCATTTGGTTATAGATAACAAGAACGATCAATCATGCATAAAGCATTGATTATGAAACACTTTCCAACTTCAATGCAATTTTACTTAAGCATCTCTAAAATGCGATACATTCCTTGGTAATATTTTTAAAATTATCACAATACTGCATTAATTTAATATATTTGAAAACTTAAAACTTAATGGAAAAAAATGAACGTTATTCAAATTACGGCATTGAAATAAAAATTCCCTGGTTTAAACATCTCTAAAGTGCAATACATTCCTCGGTAATATTTTTTAAATTATCATAACACTACAATAATTTATTATATTTGAAAACTTCATCGAAAACAAATACAATTTATTCAAATGCTGTCATCCAAATATAACACGCCTGGTTCTCTCTATAAAAGCAGCATTTCATTCATAAATATTTTTCCATTCATTTCATTCATCGTAATACTATAATATTTAATTTTATTTAAAACTTAAAATCATGGAGGTACAAGTAATTTAACTCTATGCTCAAAACTTCATCAAAAAATCGTTTGCTTCTTTGTAAAATCAATGATTGTTTCATTCATATCAGCTATATTGCAAACTCCATGGGCTAAATAATTTTGCGTTAAAGAAATGCAGCAATTCTTATACAACTCATTCTACACATTTTGGTATTTACATCCCTCCATAAGTGAAAAGTAGGCTTCGTTGTAGAAATAATCAAAGTTGGATGATCATTTAAACTCAACTATATTGTAATTGCGTTGTTTCAGGATGTAGATGAACAGAATTTAAGCAAAAATATAGCAGTTTCAAGACGGATACAACACTAAATATCAATTAGAACGAACTTTAAAAATCACGATTTTGACACAAGATAGATGCCATATTTTATTTTGAAGTGGGTCACGTGATCTCTTCATATAATGATCGCTTAATCTCTTCATATAAAGGATGTAATTATTATTTTAATTTTAATTTAAAAAACTACTGAATATATTTTGCTGAATGTTTTTTTATATATTTTATGGGATAATTTGAATATTTCCTTAAACTTTCGAAGCAATTTGTAAATTTTAAATCAGCTTATAAAATGTTTGAAAAATTAGGTCCCATAGGGTGCCATGTATTTCATTTTTTCAACCCGGGTTCAATCCAAAACTAATTGGATGATATCATTCATTTATATTTCCATGGGTCCCACAGACCGTCTGAACAACACTAAAATTTAATTTTGATAAAGTCATTTTTATGGCAGTTATCGTGCTAACGGCATACAGACAGACAGACAGACAGATAGAATGAACAAAGTCATAAGCACTTTTCAACTATGTTGTAAAGTGTTAAAAACGCTATTCCTTGAATCTGGATCAATTTTTCGTTCGATCTTCTTAAATCCCTATACCAGATCTCTGCGTCATAGCTAATAAATTTTTCGGTAGCTTTTTGATATATTTCTTTGATGATGCAGGGTTTAAGATCCCAGATTGCTCTTGAAAATCTAGTCGTTTTTATAATGGAGAAATCCGCCATTTTATCCTTCACTCTATTTAGATGTACCATCCATTGCATTCTGTGGTTGAATGTGACATCAAGTTATTTTAATTCTTTGGTGTATGAAATCATTTTGTTGTTCATCTTGATATTTGGCGGGCAAGTAATAAGTTTCCTAAAAGGGAACATAATTACTTCAATTTCTCAATACTAAAGGTTAAAATGTGTACTTACTGGATCATTCTTATAATTTAATTACATCTTTAGTACCCATATCCCCAAATAAGTATGAGGCAGTTGGATTCATAACACTAATGTCGATGTCATCGGAAAATGCTTGTACTTGTATTCAATTGTTTTCAAAGTCTGCCCGAGTGCTTCATCTATCACAATATAGGTACTAAGCTCGACTCTTGGGGATTTCCAATATTGTAATCGATCAGTTCATCTTTGTCTTTAATATGGATCGTGCGTTCATTCAGGAAGTGTATAATGAGATTCCTTAATTGATTTGTAATATTATATTTTAAGATTAATTTTTCACGTCACTCCATCTAATACTATTGAAAAAGTTCTTTATATCAAGGGAGATTAAGCAAGTGATTTCATTGTTATCTTTATTGATTTGTCTTTATCAAAAATGCTTTTCACGGGACTCTTGTGCTTCGTGAAACCATATTGGTTTTTTATTGAGCTTATCTCTAATCTGTTTGCTATTAACTTATGAAGAATTTTCCCCCATATCGGCAGGAAGCAATGGATAAGACTCAGTAGTTTCTGGATCTTTTCCTTCTTTCAATAAAAATATTACTTTCTCCTTTTTCCATATTTTTGGAAAGCATCCAAAACTTAGGCAATTATTCATAATATTCAAGAACCAGCTTTTCTGACTTCAATAAAGTTTTTTAATGATCTCTAGCGTTAGACCATTTTGCTCAGGTGCTTTGTTCTCATCCATGCTACGTATCACTTTAAGTAATTCGTAATGCCTAAAATTCATATAGGATTAATCTTTTTATTTCGCTTCATGAGCTGCAGGAGCTACACCAAAAGGAACTCCCTAGTTCGCCCTAGAAGGGCATGCTCGCCCCAGTGTGTAAATTTAAAATCCGTCTACATTAAGTCGATAATGTAAGATTGACAAGATTTAGCATTAAAGGTCACCAGTGGGCTTCCGGAGGGTCTTCAAAGTTTTTTCAAAAACTCATGTTTTCCCAACTTCTTGGAAAGTAAATCGAAAATATTGGTTCATTGGGGGTTCTGTAATGTATATATAAGTCTATGCGATATTATAAGTCTGTAAACATTCAGTCTTCTGTGTGACCGGGTGACTTCCGGAGGATCTGAAAAGACAAAACACGCTATTCATTTACATGCAGGGATCTTCGAAGCGGATCTCAGTAATCTGAAATAAGAATGAAAGAGAAAATCGAGTGGAGTTTCAGGCTGTAGATATTCTTGCATAATATTTAAGCTGCTGATAAAACGTGGATTTTGCGGAAGTAGCCATTACAAGTGATTTGTTGATTAACTGATTTTAAATTGTCATCCGAACTGCCCAATCGGTTTATAATGACGAAAGTCGGATTAAGTTTAACGACCGAGAAAGCTGGTAATTATGCAGGTCGTATGCAACTAGCTATCATTCAAGCCCAGGGATGATATTTCAAGCGAATCATCGTTTAATTGATTTTCTAAAAGGCTGTTTGGGGATACATGGATAGCAAAGTTAAACTTAAGAATAAAGGAGACTTGCTATACATAACAGTATAAATCCTCTGTAACGTATTAACTGAAACTAAGGACCCCCCTGCATTAGAGGTAGCCGCATGGAAAAAACGCATTTTAAAATATATTCATTTCATCAAAATTCTAAACAAATATTTTGAAATTTTATGATAAACTTTACATCGACCCCTAATTCAAATTTTATAAATATTTCTTTCTTGATCTGAAAGCTAAGACGGATCGAATGAGAGCAGGACCGAGATAACAGCTAGAATGGAGATGCTCGATAATTTAAAAAGCTTTTGTGGGAAACACATAACTTCCCTGCCGACACATATTTACGTTACCTTTATTTCTTCAATAATTCATCAAATTGTTTAATTGCACAAAATCATAATTATTTTAAACAACACTGAATTGCACTTTTAAATCAATTTTCGTTTTTATTTGGTAACTGGACTTATTTCAAAGATGGCAAAGCGAAACTACGAAAAACTAGAATATCTCGAGAACGGCTAGTCCTAGAGTCCGATTTTCGGCACGATTCCTTTTTTTATACGTTACCATGTATGGTAGGGAAAGTAATAAAATGACTTTGAGTTCCTTGATTATTCCTTTAAATCGTCCGCCTAATTCAAATTTTGGAAATATTATATTTTTCTGCTGACCTGGAAGGTAAAACGAATTGATTGAGACCCAAACTGAGATTATGACTTAAGTGGACGGATAAATAATTTTTAAAAAGTGGTTTTGAGTGCTTTGACTATTTATTTATACCATCGCTTTCAATTCGTATTTCGAAATTTTAGATATTTTCCTTTGTCTCGAAGCTCAGACGGAATAAAAGGCCCGCGAACGGAGATTATAGCTGTACTAGAAGTGCGCTATGAATTTGGTATACCATACTCTCTCAGTCAAATGACATATTTTAAAGGCTGTTATGTAGACTGACTATTGTATGACTGTTATATAAACTGACATATTACATAGATTTCCTTCCATATGCAACATTTTGTGACGATTATTGAAGTTGAAACGATGGAACCCGGATGAGCAATGTGTATTGGTCCCAGCACTAAATTGCGCACTTAGCAGCTAAGCATTAAACACCACTAAGTACACTCAGGTCCAAAAGTTAAGCATTGTTGCTGTTTATGTGAAAATGTCAGGAAATCTACATCGGAATGGAAGGAAACGCGGTAAGCCGGTGTAATAGGGTTATAGAAGAAGAAAACAATGCAAAACAAGGATAATAACGACTTTTATTATCCAAAGAAAAGGGTTGACAGAAAAAGGGTGACAATACAAGTATCAACCTCAGTGAAACAGAATGATTAAAACTATGTGATACTGCAGTTTAATACGGTATGTGGGAACCTCGGGTAACCACGCATGTTGCACAGCGATTTCCCATACTTTCGACGAGGGTTTGCATGAGTTGTGTGCTTAAAGATTTCTCAAATTTTCGATGGGGGTTTGCATGAGTTGTGTGTTCAAAGAGTCCCAGGACTCACGGAGAGTAGTCTTTAATCTCAGAACTGAGCTTGGTGGGTAGCGGAGGGCTGCAAGATAACTCCCGAGCATATCCTACATATGCTCTATTGGATTCAGATCAGAAGAGTTGGCAGGCCACTGCATGTGCTGGATATCTTCAGTTTGAAGGAAGTCGTCGACCAAGACTGCACGGTGAGGATGCGCGTTATAATCTATGAATATGAAATCAGGACCAACAGCACCTCAAAACAATCAAACATTAGGCTCAAGGACTTCGTCTCTGTATCGTTGACCGGTAACCTACCCCGCGTCAAAGATGTGGAGATCTGTGTGGCCGTCCATCATGATGGACCAGAAATGAACATCCATGAAGAACCAGAAACTTTTATTTCGAAATCACTAAAATAATATTTGGCGGGAACGAAAAATATTAAGGGTGCATTCATTTATTCCCTACATTTGTTTTTACTTTAAAGAAAGAGAAAATAGTCGCTTTTCTATCTCATTTGTATTCAGAAAACTAAACTTTCTGTTGCAATTTCAGTACTTGCACATTCGTAATCCTTAAATTTAATATATAGTATTATAAGAAGTAAAAGTGGTGTGGAATTTTTTATTGTGTGTCTGTTTGAAAATGGTGTGGAACTTTTTTATTCATGGCAGACAATTCTTGAAACTTAAATCCTGGGAAAATATTCAATTCTTTAAACTCTATAATGCTACTTGGGGTACACATGGACTACATAGTATTAAAAAATACTACCATTCACCATAGTTGTGAACGTCTCGGAGCTGTAGTCGTAAACTTCTCGGATCTGTAGTTGTGGACTTCTAAGTAGTTCCACGCCTTTCCAAATTAGTACTTGTGTAGATTTAGGAGCATAGGAGCAGTATCACAGTTTTAATTGAAAAGTGATTTAGCTCTTGGGGTACAGACGTAACTCCAGAGTAGCAGAATAATATTTTGTATTTTACTACCTGGATGTCTTATTATAAATAAGTAAAATATATATTTTAACCTGAAACTTATGAATATAAAACAACAACGAGACATATATGGAATTAAAATATTGATGTTCTGTGACGCCAAAACATTTTATGTCCTTGATGCAGAGGTATATACAGGAAAAGGATCTACAACAGATAATGTTCCAGTTGCTAAATACTATTGCAAAATGCTTAGTTATTATTATTTCCTCGAAACCAACCGAATTTTGCCTATAAGTAATTGGCTTAAATCTATAGAGTACTTTTGATAAAACAGTTGCAGTAGTACGTACTATCGGCAAAAATAAAAATGAAATATCCTCTTCGTTTATATAAACAAAAAGCAGACAGTCAAACTCTGCTCAGTTATAGTGGACAGCTTACGATCCCGTCATATTGTCCATCAAAAATCAAGAAGAAAATAGTACAATGCTTTCCACATTGCTTGCAAACGGAGATAAGCCCAATTCAGTGAATTTGCTTGAGATTGTTGAATTTTATTCCTCATAAAGAGGCGGCAACACTCTGGATCTCCTACGCTGGTTGCAGAAGGACCATCGTTTGCTTTTATATCTATACTACATATGCTATATTATCGGAATAAATTCAGTGATCCTTTTGAGGAGGTCAACTGCACTAGATAATGAGTGTATTGCCAGTAGAAGGATATATCTGATAACCTGGCCATGCAATTACGTTGTGATCTTCGTGAAAATATATGTCGCATTTTAAAAATAGATGTTCCTGATAAAGTGGCATCAATGCCACAAACTATCACCAAAAGATGTTTTTTCTGTCCATAACACCGACTGTATGTGCAATTACTAATATTTTTCTGGAGAACCAGAAAAATGATTTTACAAAATCTGTTTAATATAAAAAAGTTATGAGGCAAAACTTATTTTCAAGAATTTCATTATAAGTTTTGTGTTATTTTGAAATAAACATTTTTAAAACTGTTGTTTTGCATCCTTATATGACTGTACCGCAATGCAGCATTGTGAAGAAAATTAATGTAAAATATTTTAGGGTTAATTGTTTGTAGAAATATTTTTCTCACATTCTAAAACATGAATAAGTAAAAAATAAAGTGTCTATGAGTGAACATTATTGTGGATAGTAAAGTCTTAGAACAAAAATATATCGCATTAAAAGCAGCATACAGTAAAAAATTAATAGCATCAACCGGTTTTGAAGGTAAACACATCATTTTTCAGGGCACACAAAAAAACGCAACCTTTACTGGTGTCTCTCGTTACTATGTCAGATCATGCCGCTTGGCGACAAATTTGGCGAGTTTCAGAAAATATTGAAACGAATTGTTAGCGGATGGTATAGCATGTATGTTTTGTATAAGATATATTGATGATGAGTGGTGTATTGTTTGCATGCTTCCGCAAATGATAGTAGCGCTGTAGGTTGGTAGATAGGAGGTAATATTTTATAACTTCAATCTCGTTATAGGAAGGATATACACTTCTAGTTTTATATATTAGCACAAATTATTTTTAATATACCCAATTCATTGATGTAATATCCTGTTGCTAACTTTAAAAATACTGTAATACAAATTTTGAAAAGAAAATGTTCAAAATAATTATCCATTGGATGTTTATAAAATATATTTTAATACATTCTGAAGCTAATTACAAGTGAAACTATACATTATGGAACATGAGTTTATGGAAAAGCTTAGTGGACTTGCACACGTCCGATACATTAATATGAATACAAAAAATCAAATTATTATTTTTTTACTTCATTTATTTAAAAATTGCAGGATAGTATATCGACATTAATTAAACCGAAATGCGTATTTTGCTTGAAACATAAAATTATAAAAAGCGAAGTTGAAATATAGGATAATTCATTATAAAGATAATTATACATATTTTTAAATAAATATTATCTCCTCTTACCAGCTTGTTTGAATTAGGGAATTCATTATATTTGCATTCCGTGTTCAAAAATTTATTTTAATATGTTACTGCTTGAAAAAATGTATCCTGCAAAATAATAAAGATTGCAGCTGTTGCGGGTGTCGTAAAATTTATTTCGCGTTCTAGTCAAAGAAAATATGCATAAATTTCATTTCATTTGCATTCCAAACTTGCGATGTTTTGCTCGCATTTCTTTGCCACTGTAATCATAGATTATTTATTTATTATATGTGTTTAATTTTAAATATAAATATTAATTATAAATAATTATTTTTATTCTCTCTAAATGCATAGTATAATGTATAGCGAAAGTGTTGTGATGGGACAAACATTTGATTTAAAATTTTTGACGGTTAGGATTTTTCTGTCGAAAATATATGGGAGTTTGAATAGAGAGTGAAAATAATAAACTATTATTTTTACTTTCTCTACATACATAGTATGATGTATAGGGAAAGTATGGTGATTAGTTGGTCAAAAATTCGATTTCGAGTTTTCATTAGAGGGTGGAGAATGCAGAGCCCACATCGGTAATAAGAATTTGCAATTTCATCCCAATAGCACAACAGTAGTGTGTCGTCTTACCAGTACGATGATCCTTTGTTCGAGTCTTGGTTAGGGAAGCAAGGCACTTTACATACTTGGTGAATAAACACATTTCGAGCAATAGGATCATAATAACAAATTTATAGAAAATCAAATTTTTTGCGATTCACTCTGCAGTAATGTTTGTCGGAAGTATATACTTCCAAACTATTACAAGAAATATAATATGATCCATTGCTTCAAGAAGTATTTTGCCTCTTGGTCATCTCTTTACTAGTTTTTGATGAAATGCCACAAAAAACTACAATATCAATCATGTATAGGGATTAAAGAACGGACATTTTCAATTTTATATTACTCAATTATAAGACAAACTGCACTTTACTGTTAACTTATAAACTTAACTATTAGATGATATGATTATCAATGTGACATTCGTCTGTAAATTTGGGTCTAAAGGCAAATTAAAAAAAATATGTGTACCAAGTTAAAGCAAAACCAGCAATTATTTTAAAATTTCCCCTTTTATTATTTGTATGTAATTTAAATGTATAAAAATGTATTTATTAAGTTATGTGTAATCTAATTATATAAAATACAATGCCATACTACATTAGGATTTTCTAACAGCTCCGGTTCTCCAGTTATTTCTCTAAAAAGTGAGTATATTCCTATAGCAGTTTCAAGATCGACCTTGTCTGAACGTTTCCAAATCCAAAACATTAAAATATACAACGATATGCAGCGATATACCAAATACGAGCTTTCTATCTACTCTGAATCTCGACTTATTGTAAAAAATAAGAAGATTCCTATAGAGGGCCTAGGATGGGCTAGCCCGATAAGGATCCAAATCTACAGAATTAAAACATACAACAAAATATAGCAAAATACTAAATATGTACTTTATTGTTGTTCCGGTTCTCGAGTTGTTCCTGCAAAACAAGTATATTCCTATGGCGTTTCCAGAACGGGCTTCCCTAATAAATTTCAAAATCAAAAGAACTTAATTGTTCCACAAGAAACAACGACATACGAAATGCTATATTACTATGATTAATAGAACCTGTTTAGTTCGGGCTTGAAATATACAAATTACACTGACAAAGAAGAATCACATCAGGCTAAATAAAAGTTTATAAAAATGATTTTTGGCAAGAACAATTATTTGTAGTATTGAACACCTGTAAGAAAGTGACTTCTCAAGCGTATCAATGGATCGAATGGTATGTAATAAGAGTAACATTTACATTCACTAGTCTTTAATTTTCTTTATTCTGGAATTTTTATAAATGTCAGTATGCAATGAAAAAATTTTGTGACACAAAATTTGTTCAATACATGATGCAATTATGTCCTTGTGATTTATTTATGATGTAGAGAAAATATATTATTTCTGTTAAAACGCACAACGTTTTCGAACAAAGAATTCGCTTAAACTAAGATTTTATGTATTCCCAAATATAGGCATTTCACCCACAGTGAGATTTTCACAAGAATTAAAACTCACCTGTGGCAAGATCTTGCCCTCAGTTACATAGTTCTTAGTTCGGATGCTCTCAGTTTTCATATGTAATCATTGATTAAAAATCTACACTATTAGATCGGTGAATAATTTTTACTTTCTTTTACTATGCAATATAGTACAGAGAAAGTATTGTTTTCACGAAGATTTTGGAATTCGAGATTTTGATGACAGTTTATGCTTCAATACATCCTGATTAACAAATTAACAGATTAACCACCTATAGGCACCGACCCGAAGGTTTGCAGTAATTACAGCCTATGGTGGAGGAATATCTGCCAAAACCAGAAATTAAAACTTAATGCCAAGATAAAAATGATAAATAATTATATACAATATGCTTGTCTATACTAGATACAGATAGTATTTCACAAATATTTCACATCCATAAACACTTATGTGCAGAACTGTTTCAAATGGGAGCAACGATATATATATATATAAATATTTCTAAAATTGGTTATTACATATACAAAATGAAACGAATAATTTTCAAAGATATATACATATATATACATATATACAAAATATATATATACAAAACTACTTATGCAAACATACATACAAAACTATATATACAACATATACATACCCTCAGAGATTACCATGGCTTTCAATACTATATTGATACATACAATGATTAAACCAAATGTGAATTTAAAATTAATTTGATTGCAGTATTTATAAAAAAATTTAGAAGTACTATAGATAAATATGCAATAAACAGTGAGCTAACGTGTGGAGATTACCAGTAATAATTCACAAGATATGTTCGTTTTCTTCTAGGAATTGAATTATAGTTTTTATTCTCTGTTTAGCCCAGCTATTATCCAGAAGGTTTTCAGCAAATATTGGCGTATGTTGTCTACTGGGCCTTTTAAGGTGATAGTTCTTTGTAAGTTCGCAATCAAACACAAAATGTTTTGGAGATCCTATTTCACCACAAATACAGTTTCCACAAATACAGGATTTTGTAAAGATAGGCAATTCCTCCTGAACACATTTGAACTATTTTTGGAGGGATATCCGCCTGTCCTTTTGCTGGCATGTCTATAATCGTTTTCTTGTGTACACAATAGCGGCCACAAACATTAATGGATTTTTACGAAACTTTATATTTTACTTTGTTATAAAAAATCTGAATTAAAGGGAATTTGTTTAAATTCGAGAGAAAACTTTGAAACTCTGTTTTTATGTAACATAACAGCTTAGGTAAATAAGGCATGGAATGTAGCATAATCATGCATAAAATGTTTTACGCTCAATGATCATAAGACATGATAGTTTCAATCATTGTGTAAGGATTAACAATTTCTATTCTCGACTTATTTTTCAAGCAGTGTCTTCCCCTGGGAAAGAAGAGTCCAAATTTAAATAACAGCGGGAAGATTGTGGACGTCAGGGGGAGCTGGCAACCAGGTTATAAAAAGACGAAGTGCAAAGCACAAGAGAATTCAGGATGGTTCGAAATCATACGAGTTGGTACGTGGAGCCGGGCTTGTGTGGATGCGGACGATGGTTGGAATGATGGACCATGCACATTCTGAATTATTATTTGTAAGTAATGTTAATGGAGATTATTTATTTTATGGTTTCTACAGTTTAAGAATAGCCAAGCCCTTTAATGTAAATTTGTTGTTTTCATCAAAAGATGTCTCTGTGTTCATTCCGACACCTTTGCAATTGTCATGAAAAATAGCCGCGATTTGTCAAGTCCTTTATAGTGAATAGTAAGGTGCTATAATTGCAACAGTTCGGACCCACAATACATATTTTTTAAAAACTTTCTTGTAAAATTTGAAAAAAGAAATTACTAAAAATGGATTCTGGTGTGATAAAGTCAAGATATGTCCAACTCCAGTTAATGTTATTTGATAGGAACCATTCTTCACTCTACATAGTTGCTGGATTTCCTCACCCAACTGGGCAATTGGGATTCTTTATCCTGCAGTACAGTTAAGCGCATATTTTTACATGTTGCACTAAACATTATTTCATTAAAATATGATTCAATTCAAATGACAGTAATTAAACTAAATATATATTTTACTTAGAAATATAAATTCTATTACTCTAAAGTATAAAAATATTAATATTTTTCACGTTATTAAAAACGTTTCTTAAATAAATATTATACTCTTACTAGTTTGTTTGTCTTAAGAAAATTACAATTTCCATCCTTGTTGAAGAAACATTTTTCAATATAATGATCGGCAAAAAAACCCTACAGCCGTTGCAGCTTTCTCAAACAAAATTCCACATCCTAGTCCAAGAAAATATGCATAAATTTTATTCGATTTGCATTCCAAAGCTTGCATATTTCAATAACCCTCTCTCGCCAAATACGCTCCGATTCACCTCTGAAACAATCGATCTTTTCTTACTTTGTTTACTTTCGAATGTAATTAATAATCTGCAGCAAATTTTTTAATAGATATGTAAAATCCATTCATATATTAACACCCAGATTGAGAGAAATGGTTTTATTTTATTTGTACGTAATATTTCTTTTGCCCGTAAAAATCTAAATTTATTTAATTTTGAATCGTTCATTTAGTGGTTGAATTCATAAAAATATTTGATGAAACATTTGTCTAGATTAGCATGATTAGTTCTAAAAGCATTCTTTGTTGCTTTATACATACGGTGATCATAATTTCAGGCAGAAAATAAAAGCCAAATTTTTGTGTTTGTTTCAAAACATTTCCAAATGAGTTTGTTACTGAGGGGGGGGGGGAGGGGAGACAGACCTAAAATGAGGGTTAAAGATAAATCGTTCCACTTGTGCCGCCCTAAAGTATTCACTAATTACATAATTATGTTTGTTCGAATCCTATTGTGTGAGACTTTATATTTAGTCATAATAGTACATATTTTATTACTTGGTACACTTCATCCATGGGCTCCTGGTCTGCATCCTGGTAGCTTGGCTGCATCCTGGTATATATTTATATATATATATATATATATATATATATATATATATATATATATATATATATATATATATATATATATATATATATATATATATATATATATATATATATATGGACTCAATCAATTATTTAATCACCATAACATTGTTAAAAAAATATTTTAATTATCCTAATAAAGACCATAATATTTATAATTTCTTTGACATTTCTAAAAATAAATCAAAAGGAACTAAAAGAGTAAGTATATATAATAAAAAATTACCCTCATTATCTGATTTAAAAAATGCCATCCTGCAGAAGCATGCACATTTCAAAATTACTTTTGATTGGAAACTATGTAAGAACTGGATTTTCGAAATTAAAAAACATCAATTAAATATGGTTTATAACCTTTTTATAACTACTGCATTTGATAACATTCATTTTAAGCATTTATTCTATGATTTGCGCATCACCAGAAGTAAAATTCTTAACGTATATTTATACGTCACGGACTTGAATTTAAAGGACGAAACAAAACAATATACTAAAATAAACGAATATTGTACCTTGCATTTCACTAATTCTATCTTAAATAATCTGAAGACAAATAATTTTTTAAAATCCAAATACTTTCCACTCAAACATGTAAATCCCAAAATTTCATATAAATATGATAAACCACTAGGACGTTATAATTTCAATTATAATCAAATAGTCAAATCAATAGGTATTAATTAAAATTATGAATTGGATAAAGAGTCATACTGTCACTGTCATTTAGATAAATACAAAGACTATGTAGATTAACACCATGGATATGTTATAACGGGAAATCTAAATATTATTAATTATGATGCATTAAGATCAATGATGTTACTAGATACAAAATACCGTATTACTACTAAATTTAAACATACATTAATTTGTAAAGATTTAATTCTTGACTTAAATAAATTTATCTATAAAATCAGCTATATCAAATCCCTGTAGAAGCCTTCAAACCCTGGAATGTCTTCATAGAGCAATACTTAAATCACTATATATATATTCAGAAAATTAATAAATCAATAAACTTAATTCAATTAAAAACGATATTAATGAAATTCAAAATGATTTTGTCATTACTTATGTCGATAATACAAATCGATAATACAACAATTGTCGATAATACAAATACAAAAAAAAGACAATTAAAAATATCCAAATCATAGCGAAGCATAAATTACAATAAACTGAAACGTTACAGATAACTATGTAGAGGTTTTGAGTCGGGAACGAGTCGCCAAGCGTAACTTAAAATTTGTAGAGTATCAAAATTACAAATGGAGTCACGGTAGATATAAATAAACAAGGATTCATGAAGAAGAATATTACGAGGGTTATTGCAAGGAATTAAAAGGAAAGTTTTGTCAAAAAAAGGTCGAAAGTTATCATTAACAACACATTGGTCAAGAACCGCAGAAAGTTTACCATTCTTGACGTCACGAGCATGTTCGGCTAATTGGATACCAACAGTACGTTTAGCACTACCAATATACAAACAATGTATGACTTTTATTGATTAAATGACCTTTTCATCTAGGATATGTGTCTGTAATTTCATTGCTTATATATTAAAGTAGACGTGATACCAACTCTTAATTATTGTAAGTACTATTTAATTGATACATTTGAGCATATGTAGTATTTTATTTTAGATTTTAACGATTTTTACGAGTCAGAATTTTTTTTATCGTGTTCTCTAAATGTGTAGATCCGTTGAAAATTCGAGTTGCGATTTTCGATATGATTCCAATACTTTCCCTATGCTACATTACCATGTATTGCAGGGAAAGTAAAAAGGAAAATCGTTTTTCAGTTTATATGGGAAAATCAAGTACTAGTACAACTGATTTTTCCTGATTGCTTCCCAATTATTCATGACTGCATAATTTATCATCCAAATTCAAAGAGTTTTATTTCAATCAAAAAGCAGGCTTTTAGGGAATGTTCACTATATAGAAAATACATGCTTCATTAAGTTGGTTTGACTACAATATAGTCCCACGTCTTTTTCGTACGTCATCTGTATTCACAAATAAGGCGAAGATCGGCTCTGATATTTTCGTTCTACAGAACGAAAAATTAGCAACGAAAAATCCTGTGAGAGAAAGTTCAATTCATTAATATTCCAAACATGATTGTTTTCATCTTTGTATTCACTGGGAAATTACACTTCAACTTTGATTCGCAGAAAGCGCAGTTCTTTTCAACTGCTACGCAGAAGTTCCTTCGTTGAATACAAATGACTTTGCATTTTATGTTTAGAGAATCTGTGCATATAACATACTCTTAATTGGGTCGTATCAGATTTCAAAAGTTTAATTAGTGTCGATTCGAGATTGTTGAAAGTTTTAATTATTTGCAATTTCATGATTTGATTTAACGAAATACACACACTCTATTGAAAAAATAAATAAATGAGTGAATTAAAAAAATGAATAAAACAAATATAAATAAATAAATAAAGAAATGAAATATAAATAACGGAAATAAAATAATTAAAAAATAAATATTAAACTACGTATCACTAAAAACAGGATGAGAGCTGCGAAACTAGGTATGCAAATGTCTTTTGGCTAGACTAGAAAATGTATCGCCAAGTCTTTCACAAGCGTTTGAGAAGGGTACATGTATATAATGACTGTTATCCTCAGGGATAAATTGGATGGACAAATTTGCCTGGTTTTGTTGCTTTGTTGCGTCAAATAATCTGAATTTCAACGCCAAACTCGACAGCAATATGAGCAGATGAGAGAGTTTGAGGGAGGGCCCATCATAGTCTTAAGAGAAGCCGGAAGGACGTGAAGTTTATTCATAAATATTTAAAGAATTTAATTTTACACTATTTAAACACTTTGTTAGCTTAATGTAACTAATATCCATTTTTTTCATAAAAATTCTGTCATAGATCCCGTAAAAAACAAATGCTACTCATATTGGAAAGTTGGCATGAAATCTTGCAGACATATTGCATTTTTCGAATAAATTTATAAAAAAAAACATATAACGGTATAACGTTAATCTTATTTGAATAATCTATAGTACTCTTTGATTAATATATTCTTTGACTTATATAGTACTCTTTGGCTAATATAGTAACTTTTACTAACCTACAGTACAAGAATACCTTTAGAATTATTGGTGCTTATCATATGACGTGACCTCCTCGTGTAGGGTATGCCCACTGAACAAATACTCAGCATTTAAATTAAGTATTTATTCTTTATAACAGACAGATAGTTGAGCACTGTAGCTTATAATCGTTAAACTTACAAATATGTTATATTTCATCTGATAGTCTCATTCTGACTCAATATTTAGTTTATAAAATGGTCCTTAAAATGTATTTTGATTTGTATCAGCAGGTAGTTTGTATCCGAATAAGCCAAAACTCTACCAGCCAAATTTGATATCGAACCAAATCTTTCACATCAATGTGGCAATTGAGAGAAACAAAATAATGTGTCCAGTTTTCCATTATGGCCATTATGGAATGCCATTTTTCATATAAATAACGTACTTTCTTAAATATTTGTGCTGAGGCCATCAATCAAACTCGAACAATCAAATATTCAATCTAACTTGATACACTTCAAGTGCTTCGTGTTTTCTGCTGTTCTTTTGAAGGTTTTTTTTAATTGTAATTCGTTTTCTTTGTGTAAAGCTAAATATCAGCGTCCTATTAAGAAACCCAATGTTGCGTTTGTGAATCCACAGAACCCGCCTAATTGTGACGCAATTAATAGAATTATTGCCTTTATCTGAAATTTTGTTGAAAAACATTTGATATTATTATACACAATAAAGAGGAAATACTTTTAAATTGAATTAGTATCAAATATTACTATCAAATATTACTATCAAATTTATTCTTATAAATCTGTTAAAATATTTAATGTTAGTTTCACAGGTTTTAAAACCATCAGAAAATTTATCCTTGGTGAGCTCCAGATTAAAATTTACCTAAGGAGATATTCAAAATCCGCCTAAAAAGTAAGTACAAGGATATTTTATTGATCGATTACTTCCAAAAGACCAAACATCGACATGAAGCACATCTTAAAGGTTAACAAGAAAGATCAATCATACATAAAGCATTGATTATGAAATAATTTCCAACTTCAATGTAATTTTATTCGAACATCTCTAAAATGCGATACATTCCTCGGTAATATTTTTAAAATTATCACAATACTACATTAATTTATTCTATTTGAAAACTTAGAACTTCATCGAAAAAAATGAACTTCAGTCAAATGACGGCATTGAAATATAAATTGCCTGGTTTAAACATCTCTAAAATGCGATATATTCCTCGGTAATGTTTTTAAAATTATCATAATACTACAATAATTTATTATATTTGAAAACTTCATCGAAAACAACTGAAATTTATTCCAATGACGTCATCGAAATATAACACGTCTGGCTGTCTCTATAAAAGCAGCATTTCATTCATTTCATTCATCACAATACTAAAATAATATATTTTATTTAAAATCTTTAGACTATGAAGGTACAAGTAATTAAACTCTGTGCTTAAAACTTCATCGAAAAAATCGTCCTTCTCTCTGTAAAATTAATGAATATTTCATTCATATGAGCTCTAGTGAAAATTCCATGAGCTAAATAATTTTGAGTTAAAGAAATGCAGTAATTCTTATACAACTCATTCTACATATTTTGCTGTTTACATTTTCCCATAAGTGAAAAGTAGGCTTCGTTGTAGAAATAATTAAATTCGGATGATCATTTAAACTCAAATATATTTTAATTGCGTTGTTTCAGTATGTAGATGCACAGAATTTAAGCAAAAATAAGGCGGTTTTAGGACGAATACAACACTAAATATGAATTAAAAAGAACTTTAAAAATCACGATGTTACACAAGAGGGATGCTATATTTTATTTTGAAGTGGGTCACGCGATCTCTTCGTATAGTGGTCACGTGATCACTTCATATAAAAGGTTTAATTATAATTTTAATTTTTATTTAAGAAACTACTGAATATATTTTGCTGAATTTTTATTATTAACACTTTACAACATAGTTGAAAGAGTTTATGACTCTGTTCATTCATTCTGTCTGTCTATCTGTCTGCCTGTCTGTTAGCACGATAACTGCAGTAAAAATGGCTTTATCAAAATGAAATTTTAGTATGTTTTTCAGACGGTCTGTGGGACCTATGGGAATATAAATGAATAATATCACCTAATTAGTTTTTTATTGAACCCGGATTGAAAAAATGAAATACATTGAATCCTATGGAACTCAATGTTTCAAGCATTTTTTAAGCAAATTTAAAATTCACAAATAGCTTCGAAAATTTTAGAAAATATTCAAATTATCCTGTAAAATATATGAAAAAAATTTCAGTAAAGTATATTAGGTAGTTTTTTAAATAAAAATTATTTAATATAGGGAGAAAAACAAATTCAATTAAATTTTGACTCTCGTTATATTCTCCAGAAAGATAAAAGAGATATATTATATAATAAATATCTTTCCAAGAGTTTAATTATTTTATAAATGAGAAAGGTTTTACATTTTAAAATAAATATGGTAGATAACAATTTTTCAAATTTTTAAATGAAATAAATTATTATAGTATGGTGATGAATCAAACGATTGGAAAAATGATTATGAATGAAATGCTGCTTTTATATAGAGGCGATTTATATTTCGATGACGTCATTTGAATAAAGTTTATTTATTTTCGTTGACGTTTTCAAATATAATAAATTATTTTAGTGTTATGATAATTTTAATATTACCGAGGAATATATCGCATTTTAGAGATGTTTAAACCGGGCAATTTATATTTCAACGCCGTCATTTGAATGAAGTCATTTTTTCGATGAAATTTAAGTTCTCAAATATAATAAATCAATGTAGTATTGTGATAATTTTAGCAATATTACCGAGGAATGTATCGCATTTGAGAGATGTTTGTACACAAGTGCATTGAAGTTAGAAAGAGTTTCATAATCAATGCTTTATGCATGATTGATATTTCTTGTTTTTTATATATTTTATGGGATAATTTGAATATTTTCTAAAACTTTCGAAGCAATTTGTGAATTTTAAATCCGCTTAAAAATGTTTGAAAAATCAGGTCCCATAGGGTTCAATGTACTTCATTTTTTCAACCCGGGTTCAATCCAAAACTAATTGGGTGATATTAATCATTTATATTCCCATAGGTGCCACAGACCGTCTAAACAACATACTAAAATTTCATTTCGATAAAGTCATTTTTACGGCAGCTATCTTGCTAACGGGCAGACAGACAGAATGAATGAATGAATGAACAAAGTCATAAACACTTTTCAACTATGTTGTAAAGTGTTAATAAAAAAAGAAAATCATTAAAATGGTGTAATTCAGTAAGTTGACTTGAGTGAACTTTTGGTATAACTCTCATATGATTTGAGAGAATGTGGATTGCACTTCTAATCATATCTGACTATACACACTCAACATTTTGTAAGAATGAACATATTGACGCTCTAAAGGATGTTTTAAACTTTTTAATTATTCTCCGACTGCATTCAGCAATTGTCTGTATGCACAGTATTCAAAGTTGGATTTTCACAGAGCCATATGGGTCGGCATGGCTGCTCCTTTACCTAGGGGTAGCCCTGCCTTCCGTTGGCCGCTGGATCTCTGTTTCACGTCATCTGTCCGTTCGAATCACCATTAGTCGAATTGGTTAATTGTTTAACATTTCCGTTGACTCTTCATTGCATCACATATTTGCATATAAGCATCACAATTGCATATAAGCATCACATATTGCATATAAGCATCACATATTGCATATAATTGCATATAAGCAGCACATATTGCATATAAGCATCACAATTGAAAATACATAATAATCTTAACATTTCCGTTGACTCTTCATTGCATCACATATTTGAAAGTAGGTGTTCGTTTTGTCACGTTAGATTTCAGGGAAATTTAACGTCACACCAGAATATGTGTTCTTTCAGTTATTGTTGACTTGTTTTGGGTTTTCTGATGGGTTTTCTGTTCTGTCGTTGAGTATTAATTCAGTACCTTTATCCTAAAAGTTTATATCTGTCTTTCTCTTCCAAACAAATGCATTTTATTAAAATTATGTAATAACAATCTGCAAACAGTTATTTTAAAATATGGTTAATTTTTTTTTTAGAACTAACGTAGCAAAATCAAACAAATACTTTTATATGGACTTAAAATCGATTATACATATATATTTCTTAGGTGATATAGCGAAGAGATTCATTCTTAATTTATTACGTGTAACACGGGCCGATTTCTAAAACCTTTTATTCTTATCAATAGCTGACATGTTTTGAATTTAGCCTCTGAGTAAATAAATGCAATTTCCGATTCGCTGTATGTCATTAACTATATAATAAGTTCGATTTGCAAACATTTTGTGATTTACCAATTGTGGTGTCAATTGCCTAAACATATACTATCTGGTAGGTCTACCTAAAATACCACGAATTCATTATGGTAAGAATATACAAATAAATAAATGAATATTCCTGGAATCTTTGTATATTCAAAAGAGAAATTTACATAAGATCATGCAATCAGGTAATTGTCAAATACTTTTAATCTGCATAAGTTCAAACATTCAGATATTTATCAAATATGTTTAATTCATATGGTTTCTTTCAAATACAGGATATTCTACTTATATTGGTTAATTAAATATGCCTGTTGCTAACAAAATATAAGAAACAATCTGGCCACCTCTCCAAACTTCTTAAGCGTAACAGATAAGTTGCACGCTTATAATTATATAATTTTCTTAAATAAATATTATTATCTCTTATTTGTATACTTCTTTTAATAATATTTTTTGCGCTAAATGTTGGTGATGCGTATTTAAATGTAAAAATCAAGAAAAAAAGGCATTCTGCAAAATATTAAAGACTAAAGCCATTTTAGATTCTGTAATTTGAATTTTTAGTATTCGAGTCACAAAAATTATGCATAAATTTTGCAGCATTTGCATTTCAAAGCTTGCCATAATTTACGCCCTCCTCTATACAAACTCATGTCTGAAACGATCAATTATTAACCTAATGTCTGTTTACTCTTAAATACGTACAAGGTGATACAAAAGCCCTTGACACATTTTAAAATTGAATATCAACTCAAGTAATTGCCGTACGATAGTGAGGTTTGGACAGAAATGCTTTCCACGTTGAAAAGTTTTGTTTAAGCAAATAAAAAATCTTAGTTCCAAACGTTGCCCATAGATGGCGCTGTACCTTAAAAATACCAAAAAAAAGCATAAAAACTGAAGACGAGTAGTAACAGAGCATTTTTTTTTTTATCCGTTACGATATTTCAATAGGTGCGCCCTTTGTAGTTCGAACCATATCCAAACGGTACTCCATTTCCAACGCAGATATACAAACATTAGAACAAGTAGCGCCATCTATGGGCAAAGTTTAGAACTAAATTTTTTATTTGCTTAACCAAAACTTTTCAACGTGAAAATCATTTTACTCCAAAACTCACTATCGTACGGCAATTATATTCAATTTTAAAATGGGTCAGGGACTTTTAGATCACCCTGTATTATTAATAATCGGATGTTAGTCTTTAAATGAAGGAGTAAAATGAATCAAAATAAACTATTTTTTCTGATTAAAGGGAGCTAATTTTTTACTTATTATTATTTGAATAAACTTATAAAAATTTAGTGAATAAGTGATTACTTCGGCAGAAGGAATTTATAAATAAAAAATACTATACGTTATTTATCACAATGTAAAGTTTGCTACCTTGGATCCAATAACTAGACCGTTATGGATAATCGCTTGCTTCAGGCGAGCTTTTTGGGTATGAACAAGACTTAGCTGCGCAAATGGAGTTAAGCCTTGGTATGAATTACTGATTGATGAAAGTAAACCTTTAAAATTAAATTACTATACTCTATTTAGAAACTCTATATTGCGATATGTGAAATCTACAGAAACCGCCTATTTGATCTGAGAAAGAGACAAAAACGTTTACTAATAATTTCCCTGGATTTGATGTTTTGAATATTTGAGTCATTTTGCGCCAACAAATGTTTTTATTGGCTAAGTAAAGTAAATCAATAAGAGAACTAGCCAACCAAGTTTCTGCGATCTTGTTGGTAAATCAGGATAAAGCGTTTAGATCAGTAAGATATAAAGGAGGGACATTCATATATCGGAGTGTGACCGGTAAAAAGATCGATGAACGATAAGTATAGCTTCCTATTCGTAAATGGTAATGAGATACTTATGTGTAGAAAATTATCCTTCTGAGAACAACCCAGTATTGAGAGAGAAGTGGTGCTCTAGTTGTGGTCTATCTAGTTGTGAGAGAAGTGGTCTCTTTGTATATTATTATGTGCGTACTAAGAGAGCGGGAGTTCAATTATACCAAATAGTAAGATTAGTTGTGTCCAAGTTATGTAGAATGAGGACTGTGTAATATTCCATATTCTAATTGTACAGAATCTTTATTTAAACAGCCATTAACTGTATTTATTCTGTTTGAGTTAATAAATCATTTTAGATTTTAAATCCTATTTTCTGTGTGCTTTTTCCAAGGCCTTTAGAAGTATAATTGATTAGTGTTAGAAAGTATTAAGTTGTATCACATAGTTTTAAGACATAGAATGAAGTTTTAAGACATAGAAAACACAAATGCTTTACATTAGCGTCCAGCGTCCAAAAATATCAGCCTTATGCTTTAGTACAAATATATCGGAGGACTGAATGTGATCAATGTAAGACTAGTACATATTTTGCTGACTCTGTGATACAATCTGGAAGCAAGTTAATCTGGATCTACCTGATCAGCAAGCTAATCTGGAAGGAGAAAATAGCACCAGGAGGCTAATCTGGGGTAAAAATAGCAGGAGGTGGTCCATTAGATTATCAGTTCCACATCCACCTGACATTAAATGCAGAGTTCATATCGATGATAAGATCTTACAATTCTATCCCAGTAGCTCAACGGTAGAGCATCTGCTAGCCAGTAAAAAGATCCGCGGTTTGATACTCGATTGGGACAGCATGGTTCTTTATAGAGGATTCTTGCAATTTTTAAAGAATTTTGCTGAAAAATAAATCATAGTTTATACAATTTATACAATACAAATATAATAGTTTCAACTAAAGTGATTTATTTCAAGATATTTCTGTTGTTAATTATCACATTTAGTCTTACAAAAATTTGCTGCATATATATCCCTAAAGTTTACGCATATATAAAGGCATTTCAGAAAGTTATAAATATCAAATTACGAAGAATTCTATAGTAGTTTGGAAATACCGACGAAGTTTGATATATTTACATTATTGACCACCGAAAAATATAAACCAACTTAAAAGTGCACATTAAAAATTGGTATCAAAATTAATACTCATACTAGATACGTGTAATTCAGTAAATGAAATACCTTACTTTTTGGCTTCTTTTTCTTTAGATTTGAGGCAGCGTAGATTGTGCTTTCAGCCATATCTGGCGTATCCACTTTAACACGAACCATATCGAACCTGCACACAATATGTAAATTTCATAGATTTATTGCAAATTTGATCATCTAAATTCATTACAGTTATACTGTAATGAATTTAGATGATTTACTGTAATGAATTTAGATGATTAGCGCTATTTTACTTGATTGGCTGGTTCCAGGCACATTTATCCGACTGATTTTGAACCTGGAATTTCACAGATTTGCATGGGTCTGTATAGCTCCGAATTGTGCCTTTAGCAGTCCTGACTTCAGGGAGGGTTGGATCACTTTTCCATGTGATATTTATTACGCTGCCTGATTTTTAAAATTATTTTATGTTTTACTTTTCCCCTGACATTCTGTTGCATTCTATTTAGGACGCAGTTGCACATCTTACCATAAGTTCTTAATAAATTGAACCTAGCGAATCCTCCCACCTCCTCCGAAATTCAATGCTAAATCTATATTAGTTATTCCCAATCTCTATCTATAGCAAATTCTGTGAAAAAGATGCTTAATTTCCCTTGCTAAAACCAATTAAATGACCAAAATTTCGCCCAAAAGCTGTCGCACCACAAAAAGAATAGCTACATGGTTTTAACTATATATCATTACATAACACTTAACGGTAATATGTACATCAAAATGAATAGATCAAACATTTCAGGAACCTTATTTAAATGAATATCCCGCTAACTGTATATTTATTTGTTGAAAGAGAAATATTTCAATTATCAAGTTTTAGTGAAATACAATTCTCCTTTTATTTTCATTCTTGATCTGTATTTACAAATGGTGGAATATATTTTAGTTAGCACTTTCATTAAAGAGTAAATGTAATTAGCAGACACAATTACTGTGGAAGAAAGCTCAATTCATCAACATTCTAAACATAATTATTTTGATATTTGTATTCACTGCATAATACTGCATAATTCCGAGTCGTGGAAAAGTGCGGTTAAATTATTTTAACTGCGAGGTACAATTTCTTTGGCTGAATGAGTTTGTATTCTGTGTTTAGAATTTTTGTACGCATAATAAGCTTAATTGTTTAGAACTAGCATTCGAAAATTTAATCATTTCTACAAATTGAAAACATTTCAATTGTACATTTAATTATTTTCTGTATCATTGGTAAATGTAATTATTTTCTATATCAATGAAATGAAATTAATTCCAGTTTTGAATTGGACTCTTGAAGCCTGTTAGGACTGTTTTTCAGTCAAACTCCCTTACTGATGACAGTTGTCCTATTTTTTCTTCTGTTTGAAAATATCGATGTATGATTTGGTATAATTTGATTGATTTTTCTTTTTTTCTGGTAATTTTCTACCTGCTTCCGAAATTTGTTTTTGTTTCTTCCAGAAGTATTTGTTGCTGAAATTTCTTCTTAAAGCCTCTAAAACCAGTTAGCTCTTTCATTTCCGGTTATATTTATTTTTCGTATTTGTTTATAAATGCTGTTATTTTTACAACTGGTTTGAACAACTGTAACTTCCGAAACTGGTTAGTTGACTTTTTAAATTTATATTAGTTTCGTAGTTTTACTCGCTGAATAAGTGTTTTGAATATTTGGGTTAAACGGTTCGCCCATATTACACGCGTTGTTTCCCCCATCGAGATGTCTACACCAGAAAGCACATAGAGAAGTTGATACGTGTAATGTGGCCCTTACAACTACCAAATTCTACCCGAATCGTAGCGGTCGCTTAAAAGGAATGGATGAAATAAAACGTATTTTAACAGGACCTTGAAATATTTATTAAACCGATACGCGACGCTTAAAAAATTCGACCTTACACAAACCGATCGAACCGTGGTCTGACGAAACACCAAGCGTGGCTTCTTGCCACACAGCTTTGGTTGGTGATAAGATGACGTTTTTCACGGCGCTTACCTGAAAATAGTCAGCAGCGTAATCAAATAGAGCATTTTCGTTTGACTTAATTCTCCCACCTTTGAGCTTACAGCAATCTAAACTCCAAACAGTTTGACCGAACCGGATATAAAGTAAACTACAATATAGAATTAAAATAAAAACAGAGAAAATAACATGATATGATGTATACATTAAACTGTCAGTACAAGTTTTTCGTCCACTGCAAGTATGGACGTCAACGTTTATCTCAGCCGAAAGCACTACTTCCTGCTAAAAGTTCACTTTAAAGTTCACCGCTTAAAAGTTCACTTCCTTAAAAGTTCACCGCAGTTGGTGTTTTACACGAGCGACGCTTGGATGACCGTATTTTCAAGGAATCGATTCTAGTACAAGAAATGACCAGTCTAATGACCAGTCAGCACTGATTTCACTGTTAGTTTCCAGGACAACAATGGCCAGGAACAGTGGCTTAATTCTCTTACGTCAAAAGGTCTCTTGGCGTAACTCACTCAAGTATTCACAACGAAATAGCGGTCTGAGATGATCTCGTACCTTTTGCCTATATTGGGTCATTTTGTTAGGCCTCCTTGCTATCTAAGGTACCAATGTCAACTATATCGGAAGATCGCAATTCTTGTAGAAGCATAGATGGCGTTAAGGAAGCTAAATCTTCTGCATTTTCGGAATATTGCTGTATTTTTCACATGATTCTCAGACGATGATACAGGTACATAGTACACACTAAATCTTTTAGACACTAAATCCGTTACAATGTATGCAATGTTGTAACACGGATAGTTTTTATTGCCCTTCAGTAACCAGTACTCTTCCCCACAAATGATTTTCCACCTTCTCGTTCCTTTATTCGTGGTTTTTACCTCTTTCTATCTCTCGTTGTTAATAATCATCTTTTCCCACTCTAGTCACATTTGAGTTTATAAAGACAGTTGTTAAACTTTCTTTATTGAATGTAGGTTACGATTGTTTTTGCTTTTCTTGATGATGAAGGTTATTAACGCCGCTAATATTTTTATATTTAATCTGGCTTTAACAGAGTTTTATTATATTCAAAACGAAATTATATTACTACTTGTTAACAAAGCGTAATTACTATAAAACCTTTTAACAAAACACAATTACTTACAACTACATAGACCTCCCATTACACACCGCATATCATGTATAACTATCTGACAAAGCGTACATGTCCCACTTACAGTTAAACTTGCCATATTTTGAATCAAGGATGTTAATTCTTAGAAAGCGACATGGATATTCGGAAGTTAAATTTCGTTATATCTATATGGAGTTATAGTCTGCTTGGCGAAATTTCCCCCCAAAAAATTGTCGTCAGGTTCGCCTAATTATTCCAGCTTGATATACGGAGATATTGGTACATTTTAACAATGGGGCTTTTCATACTTTCTTTTGATTCATTATTTAACTTACCACAGAAAGGTTTTCGTTAACATTACAATTTTATTAACTGTTTCATTTCTTTACTGATTAATTGTTTCAATAGTTTATTGATCAAAAGTGTTTCCTAACATTAAAGTGTTACAAATCAATTTCAAAACCCTTTTTAAGTTACGAAATACTTTCATTATGAAACAATTTCTCTGTGTTTCTTTATTCTTTTCAAATGGAACAAAATTGATTTTCTCAAAGTTTCACTAACTTCAACTTTTAATATTGAAGAACTGGATTTCGGAAAAGAAAATACCGCCAGTATAACTTTTATATGATTAAGATGAATGACTTCTTATGACATTTATAAAACTAGGATCAATTTTTCGGTGACCTAGTTATTTATTATTTTTTTTAATGTGAAATTGCTTTTCTTGTACACTGAGAACATATATTGTGCATCAAGCTATGCTTTAAATTCAGAAACACACAATTATGAAATAGTTAAAACTAGAATATGAACTTCAAAATTTATTTAATCTATTTCAACTCCCAAGGCAAGGGCAAGGAATTTATACAGATTTAACTTTAGGGAATATTCTGATTTTTTAAATTTTTTCAAAAATTCATTCAAAAATTCAGTGGGACTCCGAACATTCTACTGCGTTTCGAATCAATATAATTTTAATACTCAGGCTATTGTTCGTGAGATATCACTTTCACAGATTTACTGACACACACTAGAAAATGTACCTGGAATTGTGCGGGATTTAATGTTGGACTTAATGTAAATAATTTATTCAATTTTACAATTTTATTTTTATTTATATATTTATTTTTATTTTTGGGTTTTAAAAAAATAAATAAAATTCACTAATAATTTTAGAAAACTTGAGCAGCGCATATAAACCCAAATAACAATATCTGATATGGGCAGCACCTGACTTCCCCTATAGACACATTCATTCTTTTTTTCTTTGTTTCTTAATAATTTATTAAATTGAGTTTAATTGCATAAAATACACACACAATTATTTGAAAACTATACTAAATTTGACTTTCAATTCATTTTTACTTTCCCTGCAATACATGGTAATGTATAGGGTAAGTATTGGAATCATGTCGAAAATCGCAACTCGAGTTTTCGACGGATCTACACGTTTCGAGACCTCTAGAATACGAGAAAACTATTTTTAGCGTGACGTCTGTGTGTGTGTCTGTGTGTCTGTCTGTGTGTCTGCCTGTGCAGATTTTGTATCTACTCTAACTAAAAAAGTAATTGACCGAATTTTATAAAATTTGGTACGTAAGTCACTTGTGGGCGAATCTGGTGCTGATTAGTGTTGGGTACGATTCGAGCTAAAAGAACCCGCATTTTTTTGCGAAATGGCCCCCAAAAATTTGTATCCACTCTAGCAGAAAAACTAATGGACCGAATTTCACAAAATTCGGCAGATAAGTCATTTGTGGGTCACCTTGGTGCTGATTAGATTTTGGTATGATTCGGAAAAAATAACCTGCATGTTTTTGCAAAATGGCCCGCAAAAATCGTCCAAATCTAAACTAAAGATCTACGTATGCTCAAATATGTCCATTAAATGCTTGTTTTATACGTAATTTTTAGCGAGGAAAGGAATAAAACCAACCCCATTACATTAGGACTAGCCGTTCTCGAGATATTTTAGTTTTTCGTATTTTCTCTACGCCACCTTTGAAAATAAGTCCGGTTACCGAATGAGAAGAAAAATTGAATTAAAAGTGAAATAAATGTAATTAAAATAAAGAAAACGTGGATATAAGTCTGCAGGGAAAGTCATGTGCTGCCCACATTAGATTTTTACTTTCCCTGCAATACATGGTAATGTATAGGGAAAGTATTGGAATCATGCCGAAAATCGCAACTCGAGTTTTCGACGGATCTACACGTTTCGAGACCTCTAGAATACGAAAAAACCATTTTTAGCGTGACGTCTGTGTGTGTGTCTGTGTGTCTGTCTGTATGTCGGTGTGTCTGTGTGTCTGTCTGTGTTTCTGTCTGTGCAGATTTTGTATCCATTCTAACTAAAAAACTAATTGATCGAATTTCATAAAATTTGGTAGGTATGTAACTTGTGGGCGAATCTGGTGATTAGTTTTAGGTACGATTCGGGATAAAAGAACCCGTCTTTTTTTGCGAAATGGCCCGCAAAAGCTTGTATCCCCTCTAGCTGAAAATCAAATGTACCGAATTTCACAAAATTTGGTATATAATTCGCTTGTGGGTCCCCCTGGTGCTGATAAGATTTTGGTATGATTCGGAAAAATATAACCTGCCTTTTTTTGCAAAATAGCCCTCAAAAATTGATAAAATCTAAAATAAAAAACTATGTATGCTGAAATATATCCATTAAATTCTTGTTTTATACGTAATTTTTAACGAAGAAAATAATAAGACTAACCCCATTACACTAGGACTTGCCGTTGTCGCGATATTTTAGTTTTTTCGTATTTTTTCTACGCCACCTTTGAAGATAAGTCCAGTTACCAAACGAGAACGAAAATTGAATTAAATTTAATTAAGATAAAGAGAACGTGGATATATGTCTGAAGGGCTAAAGCTTGTATCCACTCTAGCTAAAAAACTAATGGACCGAATTTCAAAAAAATTGGTAGATAAGTCACTTGTGGGTCACCCTGGTGCTGATTAGATTTTGGTAGGATTCGGAAAAAATAATCTGCCTTTTCTTGCAAAATGGCCCGCAAAAATCGCCAAAATCTAAAATAAAAAACTACGTCTAATCAAACATATCCATTAATTGCTTATTTAATACGTAATTTTTAACGAAGAAACGAATAAGACCAACCCCATTACACTAGGACTAGCCGTTCTCGAGATATTTTAGTTCTTTCGTATTTTCCCTACGCCATCTTTGAAAATATGTCCAGTCATCAAATGAGAACGAAAATTGAATTAAATGTCAATTAAATTTAATTAAAATAAAGTGAACGTGGATATAAGTATGCAGGGAAAGTCATGTGCTGCCCACATCAGATTTTTACTTTCCCTTCAATACATGGTAATGTATAGGGAAAGTATTGGAATCATACCGAAAATCACAACTCGAGTTTTCGACGGATCTACACGTTTCGAGACCTCTAGAATACGAAAAAACTATGTTTAGCGTGACGTCTGTGTGTGGGTCTGTCTGTCTGTGCAGATTTTGTATCCACTCTAACTAAAGAACTAATTGACCGAATTTCCTAAAATTTGGTAGGTAAGTCACTTGTGGGCGAATCTGGTGCTGATTACTTTTGGGTACGACTCGGGATAAAAGAACCCGCCTTTTTTTGCAAAATGGCCCACAAAAGCTTGTATCCACTCTAGCTAAAAAACTAATGGACCGAATTTCACAAAATTTGGTAGATAAATCTTTTGTAGGTCACCCAGGTGCTGATTAGATTTTGGTACGATTAAAAAAAAATTAACCTGCCTTTTTTTGCAAAATGGCCCCCAAAAATCGACAAAATCTAAAAGAAAAAACTACGTATGCTGAAATATATTCATTAAATGCTTGTTTTGTACGTAATTTTTACGAAGAAAAGAATAAGATCAACCCCATTACACTAGGACTAGCTGTTCTCGAGATATTTTAGTTTATTCGTTTTTACTCTATGCCAACTTTGAAAATGAGTCCAGTTACCAAATGAGAACGAAAATTGAATTAATGGGGAATTAAATTTAATTAAAATAAAGGGAATGTGTATATAAGTCTGCAGGGAAATTCATGTGCTGCCCACATCAGATTTTTACTTTCCCTGCAATGCATGGTAATGTATGGGGGCAGTATTGAAATCATGACGAAAATCACAACTCGACTTTTCAACGGATCTACACCTTTCAAGACCTCTAGAATACGAAAAAACTATTTTTAGCGTGACGTCTGTGTGTGTGTGTCTGTCTGTGTGTCTGTGTATCTGTGCAATGTATGTATCCACTCTAACTCAAAAACTAATGGACCGAATTTCATAAAATTTGGTAGGTAAGACCCTTGGGTGTAACCCGGGTGCTGATTAATTTTCGGTACAATTCAGAATAAAATGATCCATATTTTTTTGCGACATGGCTCTCAAAAATCTCATGTATTCACTCTAGCTGAAATACAAATTGACCAATTTTTCACAAAATTTGATAGATAACTCACGTGTGGGATACTCTGGTACTGATTAGATTTTGGTACGATTCGAAAAAGAACAACCGGCCTTTTTTTACGAAATAGCCCGCAAAAATCGCCAATATCTAAACAAAGACTTCATATGCTCAAATGTATCAATTAAAAGCTTGTTTTATACGTAATTTTTGACTAGGAAAAGAATAAGAACAACTCCATTACTCTAGAACTAACCGTTCTCGTGATATTTAAGATTTTTCGCATTTTTTTATGCCGCCTTTGTAAAGATGGAAAAGTGTCCAATTACCAAATAAAAGCAGAAATTGAATTAAAAATGCAAATTTAGTGTCATTTTTTGCAATTAAACTCAATTTAATGAGTTCTTAAAGAAATAAAGAAAGAATGAATTTGAGTCTGCAGGGAAAGTCATGTGATGCCCACTCACATCAGATTTTTACTTTCCCTGAAATACGTGGTAATGTATAGGTAAGGTATTGAAATCATGCTGAAAATCGCAACTCGAGTTTTCGCCGGATCTATGCGTTTCGAGACCTCTAGAATACGAAAAAACTATCTTCAGCGTGACGTCTGTGTGTGTGTCTGTGTGTCTGTCTGTCTGTCTGCCTGTATGCCTGTGCAGATTTTGTATCCACTCTAACTAAAAAACTTGACCGTATTTCATTAAATTTGGTAGGTATGTCACTTGTGGACGAATCTGGCGCTGATTAGTTTTGGATATAATTCGTGATAAAAGAACCTGACTATTTTTGCGAAATGACTAGCAAAAGTCTGTATCCACTCTAGCTGAAAAGCTAAGGGACCGAGTTTCACAAAATTCGGTAGATAAGTCTCTTGGGAGTTATCCTGGTGCTGATTAGATTTAGGTACGATTCGAAAAGAAAAATAACCTGCCTTTTTTTGCAAAATGGCTCTCAAAAATCGTAGAAATCTAAAATAAAATACTACGTATGATCAAATATATCCATTATATGCTCCTTTTATGCGTAATTTTTAACGATGAAAAGAATAAGACCAACCCCTTTACACTAGGACTAGGCGTTCTCGAGATATTTTAGTTTTTTTTTATTTTCTCTATGTCATCTTTGAAAATAAGCCCAGTTACCAAATGTGAACAAAAATTGTATTAAAAGGGAATTAAAGTTAATTAAAATAAAGAGAACGTGGATATAAGTTTACAGGGAAAGTCATGTGCTGCCCACATCAGATATTTTGTATTCATCTGATAACTGGACGTAATCTGAAATATGGCGTAGTAAATAAATGAAAAACTAAAATACCACGAAAACGACTATTTCTAGAGTAAAGGGGTAGGTCTTATTCTTTTTATCGTCAAATATTATATTTAAAGCAAGCATTTCATTGATGCATTTGAGCATATGGAATCTTTTATTTTAGATCTTAATGATTTTTGCGGTCCATTCCATAAATTAGGCAGGTTGTTTTTTACCGAATTGTACCAAAATCTAATCAGATCAAGGGTAATTCATGTGTGACTTATCTACTAAATTTTGTAAAATTCGGATAATTGGATTTTTAGTTGGTGTGGATACATACGGTTTTTCAGGACATTTTATGAAATTGTGGCAGGTTCTTTTATCCCGAATCGCACCTAAACCTAATCAACACCAGGGTAACTCACACCTGACTTACTTATGAAATTTTATGGAATTTGGGCAATTAGATTTTCAATGGATACATATATTGCACTGACAGACACACACACATATACACAAAAATTCACAAAAATAGTTTCTTCGTGTGTTAGAAGTCCCAAAACATGTAAAGCCGTCGAAAACTCGAGTTGCGATTTTCGGTATGATTCCAATACTTTCCCTATACATTACTACGCATTGTAGGCAAAGTAACATGTGTACTTATATACATTGTAGTTACTTACAAATTCAGTCCTTCAGCGTATCAGCATACAATTCATATACAATCCGTATACTGAAATTATCATTTCCGATGGAAATTAGCAAAATTGGGGCAAAAATTGCGTAAAATTGCGCAAAATTTTTCTTGCTGCTATTGAAATTAACGGTAACTCTATATTGATGAGCGCACAATAATTGCGAATGAAGGTCCATGGATACTGTTACCTTTAATGGAAGTGTAGATTCCTTATTTTATAATTTCGATTGAAAATTCACAGAAAACTAGAAATTAAAGTATTAGAAAACATTTGTATTAGAATGTAATGATGTGCAACCATATTTTTGAAAACTAGAATTGTGCAAATATATTGTGCTTCTATATTTAGATTGCGGCGAAATAACTATCAAATTATCTAAAACATGCAATTTTGATGTATTTCAAATAAATTAATAGTAAGGGAATTGCCCTACCCGTTCGGTTCAAAGATCGTCAGAAAGAGCCATTCTTTGATTTTTCCGACAATGCAAAAATGAAAAACCTTGGGAAATATTTTTTATTGCTATAAAACAGATTAGTGTAAAATTCTTTCAAAATCCTACTTCATAAATTACACTCATGGACAATGAAAGTTGTGCACCAAGAAGAAAACATGGTACAACCGCGAAATGATATAAATAACTAGAGGGCAGGCTGGCATTCAACTTATTCCAGTCTGGTGTGATTGCGCATGACCCTACTCCGGAGTGTGGCGCTGCAAGCATGAACTAGCGGCCTTCTAAACCGGAGTGTGGTCGACGCCCCATCAATGCGAGAAGCTTCGGTCGACGCAAGCACGAGTACGGACTGACGGACTTCGAGAGAGGCTTGATGATCGGGCTGAAAACCGCAGGGTGGTCAGCGCGCCGGATAGCCCGTCACGAGGATCGTTCGGACTGTACCGTCTGACGGTGTTGGGAGCACTGGTCACGGGATGCGACCCAGACTCGGAGGACCGGCTTTGGACAGACCAGTCATACCACGCGTAGAGAGTATGAAATAATCGTGCGGTAGGCACGTATAGAGCCCACGGCGACCCGAACCGCGATACAGGCACACATAGTGACTCCTGTATGCTCACGAATCATCCAGATGCCTGAAGGAAGCGAATCTGCTATCCAAGCGTTCCTTAAGCGCGCTGTCGTTAACACGGGAACATCGGCGGCTTCAGTTGCAGCGGTGCCGGGCCAGAGCAACGTGGGACGCTACAGATTGGCAATGTGTGGTGCTTAGCGGTGAGTGTCACTTCGTTTTGGAGAGCGATGATCAGAGTATCCGGGTGTGATGGTCCCCAGTACAACGACACAATCCCAACCTCGTTATGGAGCGCTATTCCAGTCCCACTGCAGACATCATGGGCTGGGGAGCCATAGCCTACGACAGTTGATCCGTTATAGTTGTGGTACCTGGAACATTGACTGGCCAGCGGTACGTGGATGTAAATCTTCGACCCCATGTTCACCCATTCGTCGCTGGGATATCAGGTGCGCAATTCCAATAGGATAATGCCTGGCCGCAGACGGCTCGGGTAGCCCAGGCCTACCTGAGTCATGTCCAGACACTTCCATGGCCTTCCCGCTCCCCACACCTGTCCTCTATGGAGCATGTGCTGGATCAGCTGAAACGCGAGCTGCTTCGTTGCCGCAATCTGCGGGATTTGGAGCGTAATGCCCAACAGGCGTGGTCCCGTGTACCGTCTGCTTGTATCGCAGCACGAGTCGGTGCGACCCGCTATTGAGGATGACCGGACTGTGTACCACAGCTCCATTTGTACGTGCCCTGTTTTGTGTTCATGTACATCATTCATCTGTATCCTTCCCTCAATAAAATTTCAGGTCTATCCTATGCTTCCTTCTTGGTGCGCAACTTTCATTGTCCATGAGTGTATATAAATAACTCATTCGCTTTAAGAAAAAGTCGCCGAGGTGCTTTGTTCGTGAACCTGAAGTACCCCATGGCAAATTTCACCGGTGTACGACGCTTCGATTTTCCGCTACAGACGGCATACACAGAAACGCAGATATACAGACACACAACCATATTTTATTATGCAAGATATGATGAAGTGTATTTGAAACTAGAAAACTTTCTCTAATGTATAGACTCTAATTTAATTGTGATAATTGTTAATCGCAAAATGAATATATTTTCTAAATGACATTCAAGTTAGACATCGTCAATATTACAAAGTCGTTGTTCTGGAAATTTTCTGGCAAAAAGTACTTAATTATTCAATATGACAGTTTTTGATTATTTGTAATTCAGGACAACAGTCTAATAAATCTTGATAATTGTATCTTGTCAAGTCATATTTCAATAAATATAATGGTATGTTATTCGGGTGTACAATAATATTTCACATTACTTGTCAGTAGAAATAATGGTGATACAATTAAGACGACGGTCAAAAAGAGGTAAATATATACGATGGGAGGCAAGGAAAAATATATCCGAATATTATTTAAATAGAGCAATTTATCTCTGCGTTGACATCAGTAGCAGGGTCGAAAACAAAAGGAATTTAGAATACATACTTGAGTAAGTAAATGATTACATGGTAAACAATACATTAGATTTACATTAGATGTGTCTTGTATACTTATATGTAATTGCATAGAAATATTGAATATATGGAAAGTAGAATTATATTTTATTCAATTTTCACTTAACATCATTTAAATCTGTTTTATATGCTAATTTTCTAACATGGTTTTGTCTTCACACACCCTCCAGAAGCCTTCTGGAGACACTGAAGACTGCTTCTTTACACATTTATTTTATCCCGGACGTCCAAATAGATACTCTAAGTCCTCTAGACGAGTCGGAGGGCCTGGGGCTTTCACAAACTTATATTTTAATCTGGACAGAATCTAACGGAGCGGAATTTTCGATTTACACTCTCGGGGATGGAGAAAATGTGGGGTTATCAGAAAGTCTTTACATACCCTTTACAGGCCTTTCGGCTAATTTGGAAAGTGGTTGAATATATGCACACTTATTGAATCGCCCGGCCACACAAACAGCTGCCATAAACCTATGGGTTGGTCGTGTGGTCTGGGCCTTCTACACTTATTGAATCGATCACTGGAATGAACCAAAGCAGCCAAATTTTGAATTTCCCTTCAGTGGTACAAACAAGAGTAGAGGGTGGGGGAAGGTACGTCCTCTGTGTCCTGAAAAGTTAGCACACATAGAAAATTTAAGAACCGCTGTGGTTATGACCGGGTTGATCACCTGTTATGACCGGACTGTTCGGTCTGCCGTTTGAAATCTCGTTTCGGGCAAGGTCCGGTTATAACTGGAAGGAAGAGATTTTCCCTGGTTATCGAGTTTATGTGGTCACGCAATTCGCAGAAGACTTGATTTCCTGGAAATGCTCTTTAAAACCATGCAGATTAACCGCAATGCGTTTTGTTTTCTATTGAATAACTAGATAACCAATTGTGAGACCAGGATACATTTAAGCTGTGTAATATATAAAGATTTATGATTTCTGTGGGACTAGAATGCACTTAGACTGGTTTATATAGATTTATGAGTTCTAACAAGGATATAAAGGGCCCAGACTGGTGCACGCCAATTTACAGTAGCCCTGATCTGAGAGGTCAGGAAAACCATAAAGAAGGGGGCTTCAAGTACAAGTGTGGTCGAGTCAGAAAGGTTTCTGGAGGCTAAAGATGAAACCATGGGATTGGTTAAAAGTTTAACCAATGAGGAAGTGTTGACGCATGGCCCTGAGGTCAACCAATGATCACCGAAGAGGCGTATCTAGATCTCAGGCAAAAAGAGGTGGCAACAGGTAGACGTTTCAATATACGACATTCATTAGATTCCACACAGATGCATAGAGAATGTGGAGAATAGTGGAGAGATTCAATAAGTGACTCAGAGATGCAGTCATGATGCAGTGAACATCCTTACAAGAGCCCGTATTCAACAGTCATAATTCAGACGTTATTAAGGTACATTCCTTCAATGAGAATCGATAATAAGAACCGGTGTGAAGAGTCGCAGTCGGAGTCTTCTAAAAAAAGTGAGAAGACATGTGGGCCAAGAGTGTGGTTTAGCAGTCAGTATGCAAATATGTAAGTGTGGTGTGACGATATTCAGTTATATAGTAAATATTGAAAGATGCTAAGGACAGAAGAAGCTAAGTGCTTTTCAACATTTATAAAAGTTCATAATCCTGTTTGAATAATATGGTATACCTGGTCTCGTATACTCAGCCGCCTCCTTAAGTATATAAGTACAGTTATTGTATTTTAATTATGTTCTTAATTCTCTTAATAAATAATGTTTATTTTAAAGTCAAAATTGGTGAAGTCAATTATATAGTATAGTATGTTAATATATTTTATTCCAGGAACTCACACAAAGAAATTGTGGTAGGTTTTCATGCGGGGCAATGCAATTTGTATGGCTTACGATTTACGACCATGTTTAAGATGTGCAATTTTAAATATGCGTTTTGCTTTAGTTTGTACATCACATCGATAAACAACTGCGAAGTATCTGGTAATAACCGAGGTGGCTAAGGCTTCTGTATATATACAGGCTGAAGCAACTGCTACTTTTAATCTAAACCGTCCACTTAGTTGTCGTCTGCCTGTGATATTTCCATGACTCACGCATGTTACGTTGTTGATATTGATAGGTAATGTAAGCATAAAATGTGTGCTTTTGACGTCAAAAAACTGTACCAATAATTCAAGAAAAAAGTGTAGATTTCATCGAAATACCGAAAAAAGGACAAGGAAGTAACCCCTTTTCCCGCATGTATAGCCATCGTTTTGACGGGGAGTAAAGATGACCGCGGCTGCACCAGGATGTATATTTCGGAGCCTTAGGAATGTCTGTTATTAATTAGTTATTTATTAGTTATATATTAATTAGTCTGTTGACTTTTCGAAAATTAGTGAATATTTTGACAGCGTTATATCACCACGTAAGGATAATCGCGGGGAAAATGTATCCGATAGATTTGGTGTACATTGAAAAATCTTGTATAAAAAATATTTGAATAGTAAAAAAAAAAATTAGTTTAACGTAACTCAATTTATAGTTTTAAATGATTTGTTTCCTTTCATTTAGTGATATTTATATGTTAAACTAGCAGCATACCCGTTCTTCGTACGGAGTATATAATATAAAGAAACTTGAAATTCATAATCATGCCCAAATTCTTATAGTATACTAAATGACATGTTTAATCAAAATATTCTGTTAAAATATTTAATATAATGCTCCTAAAAAGAAGTTTAAGAATCTCTGTTCTCGCTATATAAAATTATCTTCATGGACATATCTGAAGAATGAAACATCTTGGACCCCTTATGTAAGCAAATATAAAAAAAAAATATGGAATTGAATCAATATATGCAAAATAAAAGCGTTAAAATTGTATGGGACCCGTACTAATTATATACGCGAATATTAGAAAATATAGCCTGTATTAGTAGATTACATGTATAAATTGAAAATACCAATAAACCCGTAATCTTTAAATCTGAAGACAGTCAGTTATTCCAATATATGTCAAAATTAAAGTGCTAAAATTATATGGGAAGATATACACGTACTACTTATAATGTCCGATTATTAGTAGAAGATTACCCGTTTTGCAATATGAGTCTCAAATGTTTTTTGGTAAAATACAACACACGACGTAATAAATTGAATAGATAATTAATCCCCGTAATCTTCATACCAGAAGACTGTACTTGATTCCAATATATATGCCAATATATGTCAAAATATATGCCAATATACCTGTACTACTTATATTCTCGTAGGTTAGAAGATATACCCGTGCATTCCTAGAAGATTACTCGTACAACGTACAATATGCGTGTGTCAGCAATTTTTGCCGCAATAAAACAATGGCGTAATAACTTAAAAATATCAATAATCACTGAATCAATAATTCCGGAAAATATCAATAATAATAATATTTAAACCTGAAGAGTATAATTGATATTATCCAGTCCAAAATGAAATGGCAATGAAATTTATTTTATATACATATCTTCATTATTCAAATCGGAAAGGATTTAATAAAAATCGTCTGCCGCATAAACACATTGGATTTAAATCCGTTGCTAAGCGACATGATATCATTTGCTTCAAATAAATTGTCTCATCAAAAATATCGTCTAAATAGTTATATTTCTATGGAACATTTGGCGACAGTTTCGTCAAATTAGCGACATTTAAAAAAAATATTTTTCGCCAAGTGGGACTGTAGAACTGACAGTTCCACTTTGCGACAAATTGACGAAATATCATCACAATACTATCCCCTAACAAAAAACAATTAATATCATTTATGTAGCGCAATTTTATCAATTTCAAGATATTTTTATAGATTTGAAAACATTTTTATCAATTTGGTGACATTTTAAAAATTCGCTAAATGTATTACTAAGTAGGATGGTTGGTCTGACAGATAAATGCTAACCAAACATCATTTCAGTACTCTCTTCTAACAAAAAAAAATTTCATTGATATGTAGAAGACCCAAGCCACACGACCAACCCGAAGGTTTATGGCAGCTGTTTGTGTGTCGTTTATATCAATTTGGCGACATTTCCGTCAATTTGGCAAAGTTTAAGAAAAGTTGTCAAATTAGCGATATCCCTCCAAATTCGTAGCTTTGAATTTGCAGATCTGAATGAAACATTCTTATCCCGTTTCAATATACTAAATGAAAACACTACAATTGTATTAGAAGATATACCCGCTCTACTCTTTTTCTGTTTCAACAATCGGCTATATGAATTTATTGGCTAAACACAATATATGAGTTTAGTAGCTAAATACGATATAAGCTTGAAAACTCTTTGCCAAAATAAATGAAATTGATGTACGCAGTCAGCAATTAATATAATTAAAAGAGAAATCAAACCTTCCATTCATAAGATATACTTTTATATCCATTTATCCATTTATTTATTATTTAAATCGAAAAAAAATAATAAAAACATTAACAAACACATTTAATTTAATTGCGATGCCGAGCAACATGATATATCCTCCTAAAATGTTAAAATTTATTAACCACTAACAGCACACCCGTTATTCGTACGGAGTGTATAATTTAAAGAAACTTAAAGTTCGCAATCATGTGCAAATTCTGTTAAAATATTAAATTTATTGCTCCTAAAGAGAAGTTTAAGAATATATGTTCTCACTATGCAAAATTATCTTCACGATCAGATCTGAAGAATAAAACATCCTGCCCCCTTTTGTAAGCAAATTTACAGAAGAAAAAATAGGAATTGAATGAATATATGCAACCACGTACTAATTATATTGTCGCAGATCAGAAAATATGCCAATGTGTTAGTAGAAGATTACCCGTATTACAATATGCGTCTCAAAAATATTTGCCAAAATAAAAGACATGACGTAATAAATTGAAAACATCAATAATATCCGTACTCTTTATACCAGAAGGTCGTAATTGATTCCAATATATGCCAATATATATCAAAACATATGTCAATATACCTGTACTACTTATATTCTCGTAGATTAAAAGATATACACGTGTATTTGTAGAAGATTCGTACAACATACAATATATGAGTTTAAACAATTTTTGTCATAATAAAATAATTGCATAATAACTTGAAAATATCAATAATCCTTGAATCAATAATCCCCGAAAATATAAATAATAATAATTTTTAAACCTGAAGACCGTAATTGATATTATCCAGTCAAAAATGCTATAAGAAAAATCAAATCCTTCTTTTCTAAAATATATTTTTATATCCATTTATTTATTATTCAAATCGAAAAAATAATTATTAAAATTAACAGACAGATTTAATTTAATTGCGTTTCTGAGTAACATGATGTAAGATAGAATCTTATAACATGTTAAATATGTCATGTCTTATAACATAAACTGCGAAATTAAATAACGATTTTGATTTCTCTATACTTCTCATTGTTCCGTAAAAGCGTGTTTTAAATAAACCATGAACCATGGAGATAGATTTCCCCTTTAAATCATGTTTCAAACAATTCATGTTTTCAGAAAGTGACTAATTAACGCAAAAAATCTCCCATCAAACTCAGAGATTAAATTTTAATTCACTTTCAAACGATTTTCAAGCTTTTCGTTTGGATAAACCACGGAGTTAGGGAGTAGAACTCCTAGGAAAAAGTTCCGTTTTTCATTAATATCTCGACAACCCCAGGTCTTAGAAACTCGAAACTTGGACAAAATTTATGGGGGGATATTTCAAGGCTATTCCCCAAATTTCATTAAATTCGGTTCAGCCGTTTTTCCGTGACGATGAGACAAACGAAAATTTCGTTTTTTACTAATATCTCGAGAACCACTGGTCGTAGAAACTCAAAACACGGATATAATTTTAAGTGGGGCTATTTCTGGGCTACCCACAAAATTTCATCAAATTCGGTTCAGCCGTTCTCCCGTGATGGTGTGACAAACAGACAGACAGACAGACAGACAGACAGACAGACAGACAGACAGATTTTCATTTTTATTTATATAGATTAAAGCAATTTGCAACGAAGTTAATGAAAGCAATTATTGGCATTTTTACTCGCATCTGATCAACAGTTAATGAGTACGAGTGGAAAGGTTGAGGGGTATAACTTATTCCCAAAATTTGAAAGTTAAAATAATTGGTAATTTTAGATTAATGATGTAAGGGGTATTAATTTTGTCAGGCGAGAGGAATTGGGTTCGTTATTCGATAATAGATGTTGAGTTTTGAAGTAGCTTCATGTATCTTAGTCTAAATTCAGGTTTAAAATATTAAACATAAAGAATCGGATGTTGGCAGCACACGACTGTCCTTAAGGACATAATTTTCATTTTTTTACATTTCTCCTCTATGATATGCTATTGTATGATTCTGATTTCTGCTATTTATATAAATTTGATTACACAGCAAAGTACAACAAAAAGTAGATATTCTTAAAAATTGTATTGAATTTAACTTTCAAAACATTTATTTTTCTCATTTTGCGATTTATACTATTTTAAAACATTTGTCCATGACGCCATAATTCCAAACCATCTGAAGTATCTCGAGAATGTTTTTTTTTTGTAGAATAATGGCGTTTATTTTATTCGTTTTCTTATCTAAAATTACGTGCAAAGATATGTAATTAATACAGTTATGAGTATTTAGCTTATATTTTAGATCAACGGTTAAGAAGTACCACCAGTGGTACGCATGGTGGTACTAACGATGGAAGATGAGTGGTGGTATTTGATTAATTTATGAGATATACTACAAAAATTTTGCCATCCAAAGGTGGTGCTTATTTTTAATAATATTTATTTCCAATTTTGGAAGGCGTAATTGCCTCAACATTGAGTAGTGACAGTTGCAGATGTAAAGAATCTAATTTCTGCCAAACAAGAACAGGTATATTAAATCATTTTGTTAATCATATTGTTTGTTAATCATATTATTAATATTCTTGCACTTATTTAATATTTCTGTTTAATTTTTTCTATAAACTAAATACAAATATGGGATAATTTAATAAAATAGTGTATAGTATTGATTTTCTATTTGTATATGTGGGATTTTTGTCTATGATACTGAAATTTTGAATTTCGGTCTTAGACCTTGAGATTGATTAAGTTTCTATCAATCTCAAGGGATCTAAATAACTGGATTTTGATCTTCGCGTTTTTGTTTTCTTCTGCCCGCTTCAGGAATATGATTCCCCCCCCCCAAAAAAAAAATTTGGAGACTTCCGTTTTCACCTCAGAGATAGCAATTTTCTCCCTATTGTAGTAACGCTGTTGTCGGAGAACATGTTTTTGAATTCTTAATTACTAATTTCTTAATTGCCTAATTTCTAAAAAACTCCTTACTTATTCCTATTTCAATTTTGTTTCTATTGGATGAAGAAACTGATTGTTTCTCTTATTTAGGGATCTCAGGACAACAAACTGAATGGGGATTGGGTATATTTTTTTATCACATGGACAGGAAGCATTTTTAACTTTTTTAGGAGGGTTGAATCCTCTAGCCTCTCTTTAAATGATCCCCTGGCTGCAGTACTTAACACTTCTGCTACCCATGGACACATGCGAGCCATGCACCTCTCCCAATTAGTATTATTATTTCCTATACGACTCCTTATCGTAACATACATGATATATTATCCTCTATCAAGAAGAAAATCATCAGAGATTATTAAAAAAATGAACTTATCTTTCGAAGATACTGAATTTTATCAGTAAGGCGCCATTTTCGTTTATTTAGCGTCATTTTAATTAATTTGGTAACATTGAAAAAAAAAAGTCTTCAAGTTGACGATATGCCACCAAATTCATCCCCAATATTTTTTGACAAGCGTTACAGACGGACAGGTGGAGAAATGGGTCATTCTTATAGTGAATGATTTGTAAGGTGTATTTCTATTTACATTTCTTCCCAGCAGTTGTAGAGCAGACCTTTTTCTATCTTGAACGGCGTTAGCTAAGTCGTGAAAATTTGGATACATATTTTACAGTTTCCTCCCTTCCTTAAAATAAATATACGTCAATCAGGTGCATCTATCCACACTTGGTATCGCTTTATGTGCATTATGTGCCCTTCACGCTCTATTTTTCAAACGATATTTAACATTTTCCCTATTCACCATCCTGCTTTTAAACCCATAACGGTCATGTTGAAAACTATATTCACCATCACACGTTTAAATATTTTTGGTGGGGGCAGCACATGCTTTTCCCTATATAATGCAATGAATTTATCACTTCTTTCATAATGATAAAATGATGTATAAGATCTACCGTTCAATGTTTTTAATGTCGAATTATGAATTTGACGATTTTCCGAATGACAACATGCAAGACATTTTCGTAGAACCCAATTAACTTGTATTTTACGCAATTCTAAATTGACAATTATCGATATTGATAGCATCCGCAATAAGCTATAGTCAATATATCAAAATATTTTGATAATTAATTCATCAATTTGACTTCATTTTTGTAAACTTAGCGTCATTTTCACAATTTAACGATATATTCGCCATTTTAGTAATATTTCGCTAAATGAGTCGCCACGTCCGAAAAGTGTAACATCAAGCATTACAGACAAACTGAGAGAAAATAATATATATATAAATGAGTGTTTACGAATTGTTTGGCGCCCAAATACAAAACTACTACACGAAGTATCGCCTCTTGTGAATAGAACGAACTAAATCGACAATAACGATATTAATACACTTATTGCATAAATTACATATGGAAAATGAACGTATTTCACAATAATTAATACTTTTTCATTTTATGCGATTTTTTTGATAAATTTCATTGAAAACATGCATAAGAAATGATTTTTGAAGTAACATCATTGAAGGAATGTGTTTTGTAACATCATTGAAGGAATAAAGTTTATATGTTTCTCGATCATCTTGTAAATAAACATTAATTGGAAATTTTTATTCACACTATCATAATATTTATTCATACTATCAAAATATTTATTGACACTAGCAGAAAAAAAATTAAACTTCATAACGTTAATTAAAAAGCCAAAGTCAAGAGTTTAAAAAACATTATCTGCTTTAGGAATAAACGTTTTTTTTCGTTAATAGCATTCTGTATAATGCAAAAAAAATGGAAAATGGTTAAATATCCTTTTATTTAGTGTATTTTATAAGGTCAAAATTCCTTCAGTAAGGTCAGAAATTGTTTTCAGGATCATATTTTATCGACGCTTTCATTAGCTCTACACATAGCTGGTAACGATAAAGTATTGCATTTTTCAGATAATAAATAGCAACTTATACTGACGCACTAGTGTTATTTTACAGTTGTTTCACAATTGTTTTGAATTTAAAAGAATACAATAGGTAATTACTTACTAATAAAAGAATACAATAGGAAATACTTTTTTACTTATCATTGTTCGGTTTTAGTCTGATTATGGCTGTTCTTTAATTAATTGTTATAACTTTTTACTTCCCCTACAATACATACTATATGTAAAGGGAAGCTAAGATGAAGTTAAAATCATACTCTTGGATTTTGATGGATATGCTTTTTGAGCATCATCTCTGTTCATGTGGGGCTTCATTAGGAGGCGATATCTCTTGAACAAAAAAATCTGTATCAAATTTGGTTTAAATATTTCGATCAAAGAATAATCCAGCTAATATTTTGGATCACTATGTTAGGGAGCATACCGAAACTTTTCCGAACATTTTTTTCTAAAATTGAGAAAGACAAAATCTTTAAACGTTATTAGGTATAAAATCATTTCTAGAATTACCTATTTACCTTATGCTATTAATTACCTAATTACCTTATGCTATTAATTACCTAATTTTTAAACGAATACTGTCAATTATAAAATCCGAATAAGTAGCATTCTTTAAATATTTCATATTGTACAGATCACAAATGTAGAAAAACTAATAAAATATAAAAAAATCTTTTATAATCAGATAGGTGAATGGTTATCAAACAATTTTACTTGAAATAGGTTGTTGATAGTTATTTAGAAACATTGTTTGAAGGCATTGGTTAAAAATTATTATGAATCATTCTCATGATATAGGTTTTTATTATGCTTCGGATGTTATATTTCTCGAATAAAGATAACAAATCGAAAATAATTTGGTGCAATTTTTCTAATCCTTAAGTGTCAAAAGCCAGGCATTTGTCGGGGAGCTCAAACTATTAGAACACTTTTTATGCTTTAAAAATTAATTTCAAGAATTCGAAAGTAAAATAAAATTAAATTATATTACAATTTGTTAGAAAAATGTCTTACAATTGCTAAATTATCAAAACTGGTCAAACCTTTAAGACGGAACATAAGGAGTATTTTATTCCTATATATCATTTAGGAATAAAATACTCCAATATGACATTATAGAAATAACATGTTCCTGCATGCCATATAGGACTATTTTATTCTTAATATTTTACCAAATAATGATCAATTTATACAGTAGAGTGACTTTAAGTTTCAAGCTCTAAAACTCAGCTAAATGTACAAATGCAGTTATTTTGCTGCAGGCTCTTCAATTAAATGAATTTTTATGTTACTGGATAAACTTGCACTAAGCAAAAACAAATTGCAGTATCAAAACATTTAATCTAGCCGTTGTAGAATATATTGAACTTCACAATTTACGTAAAAACGAGTTAACAATTTCTAAAGCATTGTTTGCGAAAGTTAAAAATCATTTTGTATTCAACGGCATTTTCTATGCAGGAAAATTGGAAGTTTTTCAAGTACTTTTTCAATTTTGTGCATTTGTTAAACGTAAGAAGTTATTTTAAATTATTTTGAGGATCATTTTTATGGTTAAGGTAGTGTGTGGTTAAGTTAGTGTATGGTTGAGGTAGTGTATGGTTAAAGTAGTGTATGGTTAAGGTAGTGTATGGTAAATATCTTGTTTGGTTAAGATTAAGACAGTGTTTGCGTAAGGTAATGTATGGTGAAGCACTTGTATGGTTAAGGTAGTGATTTTTTTAATTATTAAAAGGAAAAGGTCTGAAATTTTAAAACAAATTGAAATTTTGAATCGAATTTCTGTATTTTAACATATACATCAGGTAATTATGCTATTCAGACTGATCATTACAGTTTCGCAATTTCATATTTATTCTTTTTTAAATAATGTATAAAAAACTTTTGAATAATATTCGTTGCTTTTTAACTGAATATTTAACCAACGGTTTCTTTTTATAATTTTTTGTCTGTGTAGCAGTGAGCATAATATCTTAAAAAAAATGGAGCAAATCAGATGAAATTTAGTGTGAATATTGTAATGGAGAGTTGTTAGGGACCTATGAAGTTGCAGACACAACCGATTAAACAGAATACCTCACTTTTCGAACATTTATTTCGGAAATCGAAAAAAGTCACGAAAACTTATTACCTTTAAGAATTGTACAAAACTAAAAATTCTATACGTGATTTTGTATTTGAAAGCAAGTGACATAATTTATAGAAGCGACTAGATACTTCAATTTTTTTTTATCTAAAATGGATGAATTCCTAAACAGCTACTAATATTCAGTGTAAAATCAGTAAACATATTGCAAGCATTCTTATGACGACATGAATGGCCCCCGTTATTTTAAGAAAAAATCTTGAGTCATGCATATTGGAAATTTTATTTCATTTGATACTAGAACGTCCGTCCGTCTGAAAATAGAATGCTTTGCTGCCCGTGATTTAAGATATAAAACCTCTGATATTAACCTTTTGTTTACGGGTGGAACTGCATTAAATCCGATCGAAGAACCTCTCAAAAAAGCAGGTATTTGACATACCCTATCTCAAACAGTTCGTTCCCCTCTTTGCAGGTATTGGCGTCCACCCACATGGGTAGACGCCACTGACTGCAAAGGGGATCGAACTGTTTGGGATAGGGTATGTCAAATACCTGTCTTTTTGAGAGGTTCTTCGATCGGAATTAACGCTGTCCCACCCGTAAGCAAAAGGTTAAATTACTCCGGAACTCAGCAAATTTTCTAAGAACAAAGAACGGTTTACCAATAAGTCCGCTTGAAAAAAAAAATGAAAAATTATGTCGGGACGTCACGATCTCCGAGAGCGTATTCCCCTGTCGTATACGTTGCGTTTCACGAAACCCGTAACAACGAATACGCCCCAGTTGTGACGTGAAGAAGCCTAAAAATATTGCCATAGGAAACTTTGTTTCTGCTCACTTTCTCACTTGCGGTTGATTTTCAAAGCGTACTTTTATAGGTCCACTTAAAAAATCATAGTAAATTCCAAAATAGAGTAATTAATTTTTTACTATAATTTGAGAATTGAAATCTAATTTCAAGCATGAGTATGGGGTTTTCAAACTCCATATTTAAGTTTACAATTATAGCTTACAATGGCAATTTCAATGGTTTTTTTTAAAAAAAGTAGGGACGATTTATCTTACGGAATTGGTTCAAAACTCATTAAAAAGAACGTTTAACGATCTTTCCGATGGTATTGACATGAAAACTCTGTGATAAGTATTTGGCTCGTTATGAAAGCGATTTTTGTGAAATTTGTTCAAAATTGCTGCACCTCAACATAATATAACTAAAACAATAATTCAAATTAAAAAAAAATCGAGATGTTATGTGAAACCTGAACTAGATTATCACTGCACCGTGATTTTTTATCTTTAAATGGCTTATATATTCCATTACGCGACAAAAGGGGGTACAGACAAAAATACATCTTCTTTTATAATGGTAGATGGGACTCTATATTACTTTCCTTATATATATAATGTATAAGGAAAGTAATGTGACGGGGTCGAAAATTCGAATTCGAGTTTTCGACAGAACAGCACGTTTCAAGCATCCCTGATCACGTATCAAACATTTTTGAAGTGATGTCTGTCTGTGTGTGTGTGTGTGTGTGAAAGTGTGTGTGAGTGTGTGTGTGAAAGTGTGTGTGAAAGTGAGTGTGTGTGTGAAAGTGTGTATGTGTGTGTGAAAGTGTGTGTGTGCGTGTGTGTGAAAGTTTGTGTGTGTGTGTAAAAGTGTGTGTGTGTGTGTGAAAGTGTGTGTGTGTGTGTGTGTGCATGCGTGTGTGTGTGTATGTGTGTGTGTGTCAGTGAGTCTGCGGAGACGATATCTAACGAACGAATGGAGCGATTCGAATGAAATTTGGTACAAAAATCACAATCCGTGAATACTGGAAGCTTATTGTTTTTAAATGCAATCGAATGTTCAGAACACCCTAAACTTTCGAGTGAAATTTTGAAAAAATCATAAAAAAATCAAAATCTTTAATAAACTTACGTGCATAGACATTTCTAATGTAATTTGTCCTTAGAAAACGATTGACATAAACTTTAGAACGCTACCATGAACGGTTCTCGAGATATTGAACATTTTTCAAATAAATTTATCAAAAAATCCAAAGTTGAAAAAATATATTAACTGTTGAGAAACATGTTCACTTTTCATATGTAATATTATGCGATAAATTTGGTGGCATCATTCTTGTGGATCTAGCTCGTTTCATTCATGAGAAAAGATACTTTGAGTAATACTTTTGTATTTGAACGCCAATAGTCATTTATCTGCTATAAGGATAACTTAATTCTCTGTCCATAACGCTTGGCGAGATTTTGCCGGAATGTCTCCAACTTGGCGACTTTTTTAAATGTTACCAAATTAACGAAAATCTCGCCAAATGGATAAAACTGACGCAAATTCAACGAGAACGACAACTAATTTACGAAAATTCAATATCTTGTAAAGAATATAAGTATCTACTATAAGAATAACCTATTTCTTGCTGTAAAAGTAGTAAATTCATTGTATTATATAAGGGAAGTCATATGCTGCCCACATCAGATTCTTTTATTCCAGGAAAGTTCTTGAATATATTCTTAAATGATACAAAGTAAAAAGCAAATTATTGATTAGAATAACTTTAAATTTCAAGTTGAAAAATTATCTCAAAGGCACCACTGAAGTTACGTAGCTGGAGGCTCTTTATTAAATATTCTATTCTTTATTAAAAGTTCTGTTTTTCAATAATCTTGAATAAATTGTAGTATAAAAATATTTATTCGCGCTGTCGTAAAATATATTAAACTTCAAAGTGTATAAAAAAAACTAATAAAAAAACTTCTAAAACATAATTTGCTGTAGGGTAAATTATTTTTTTATTCAATGTCTATGATGCAAAAAGTATGAGGGCTTTCAAGTACCTCTATTATAATTTAGTTCACTTTTTAAGGTCACAAATGCTTTTAAATTGTTTTGAGGCTCTTTTTTGCACACATTTCTTTAGAGTTATATATCTATTGTATCGATGAATAGTATTTTTTAATTAGTAAAAGGAAGCCTTCACTGATAAAATATTTCTAAAATTAATATTTTTTGACGTTTTTCTGCATTTTATTATAATGGGGGCTCTCTCATATTCTTGCTATGTTCGTCAATCCCTGTAACTAGCTTTACGAAGTCTTCACCATCTACTTGCTCGATGTGCTTGCTTCCCGTTGTTTTTCGTGCCTCCTGTTAAGCAGGTATATTACGCCAGTGGAGGGTCCGTCTCAATCCAAAACAGAGAAATTTTAAAAGGATTAGAATGTATTGAAAAATAATAACTTTTGATTATAACTTTTGACATTTTGAATCTCAAAGTTAGTAAAGTAAAATTAAATGAATCTATGGGAGAACACATTTTATATAACAAAGATATAATAAAAAAATATATAAAGAAACATTTATATGGTTACAAGTGGTTTATACACTTCATTTTTGACGATACTTTTAAGCATTTTCATTCTCTATTACATACATATTTCTTACTATTATACGAATTTTTAAGAAAATCGGTAGCGACATCTCCAAAGCTGGAAAAAAATTTTATTGTGAATCCCCAACCCCCTCTTTAATTCGACGTTGAATTTATTTCAGTCATCATCTAAACTCTATCTACAGTCAATCCTTAAAAATGGATGTTTCAGGGAAATTTTTTGAACCGAAAGTGAAAAAAAAAAAGAAACAGAAGTTAAAACAGAAACAAAAGTGGAAATCTTTAGTAAACCCCCAACCACCTCCCGAATTTGATGCTGAATTCATATTAGTCGTCATCTCAGTTCTATCTATAGCCAATCTTACATAAAGTTTAATGAAATTTTTTTGAATCGGAAGTGAAAAAATAACTGGAAGTGCAAATCCTTAGTGAACCATAAACCGCTCCGGAATATGATGCTGAATCCATATTAGCCATTATCTCTGCCTATAACAAATTCTGAAAAATAGAAGTTTTAAGCAAAATTTTTGAACCAGATGTAGAAAAGGTAACGGAAGTACAAATTCTTAGTAAACCACCTTAAATCCTCTAGAATTTGATGCAAAATCCATATCATCAGTTATCATCTAAGCTCTATCTATATCCAGTTTTGAAATACAAACGTTTTAATTGAAATGGAAATTTTTGAACCGGAAGTAGAAATCCATAATGAACCTCCAACCCCTTTGAAATATGATGTTAAATTTAAATCAGTCATCATCCGGGTTCTATCTATAGCAGATCCCAAGAAATAGATGTTTCAAGGAAACACTTATTCCGAAAAAATATAGTATGGCAAATTTCTGCCACCAAGAAAACTTATTACATAATGTTACGCTATACCGATTAAACGAATGCCAAGGAACATACATATTCGTTAAATTGAGGAATTCCTGCCTAAAACTAAAATTTTACCTTTCGAGGCGTTTTAAAGTTTGCTGTGGTTTCGAAAGTTCCAATTATAGCCTTACATTTAGGTTTGCATAATTGGCATTCCGCTTTATTACTCCATTATCATCAATAATTATCATCAATAGATATCAATTTAAAATATTTGCCCATTTGCTATTGTATACTTCTTAAAATACATTTGCATCATGAGCTGCAGTATCTTCCATCTTTTCTCATGTCTTTGCAATAACTAACTACTGCATTGCACATCTTTAATTTACTTACAAATATATGCAAAGCATAGCAGGGCTTGGGTTGCGTATGTTTCTGTTTTCTCAAAGAGTGAAACTTAAATCTCTCTTGTCTCTATTTTTTATACATGAGGCAAATATGAGCCATCTACAAAACATCATTATATAATTCCTATATCAACGTAACATTTATAACAAAAACTATATTTTTCAGATGGCACCACAGGTACTAAACATCCCATTAATTAACATCTTTAACAGCGCCAGGTTGCAAAAGGCTGTTTAGGACTGACTCCTAGAATCAATGACTGGACGAAATACAGATTAGCCGTTTTCCTTTTTGCAAATGGTTCATCTTCGGCTTAAACATGATAGATTGAAATCTGAATAGGTGTATTTTGAGTATATTGAAAATACAAAATACTCTGAAAGTGCATTTTCGATACATTACCAAAATACTTTATTCTTTCTCGTTTGAAATACAAAATACAAATGTATTTTGAAAATGTATTTCAAATACATGTATTTTCGATACTGTCCATCACTGATTATATTGTTGGAGGAAAACGTTATATATAATTATTGTTAGGAGGATATATTAAACCAGAATATATTCATCTTTAAGAAATCTCTTGGTTTCACCATTTTAACAAAAGGAAAATTTAATATATTTAAAAATGTAAAATATAAGATATTTCACTTTTATTTTCACTTTCTGACTATTAAGACATTTAAATCGACTTCAAAGGTTTATTTTTATCTCGACGGTTCACTTGGACTAGAATAAATTAATAAATTAATATGTATGTATATATATGTATGTATTAATATGTATGTAAATATATTATTTACTGAGATCTAAGTAGAAAACTGATTTTTGTTTTTAAAATAATATTTCTTCGGTATGTATCTGTACTTTATTTCTTTATATTATAATACCTGGAGGCAAACATTATATGCAGTCATAATTATCGAGATATATTAAACCAGAATGTGTCCATCTATCAGATTTCTCTTAGTTTCATTAGTTTAACTAAAGGAACATTGAATAAATTTAAAAATTTAGAATGTAAGATACTTTTCTTTTTAACTTTCTGAATATTAAGGCATTCAAAATTTTCTCAAAGGTTTATTTTTGCCTGTAAAGTTTACTTGGACGAGAATGGGTTAATAAAGGATGGCCCAAAAGTCTCTATACTATTTTAAAATAAAATAACTTTTTCATTTTTTAGTAATTTATATTTATGCTTTTATGAACAAAAAACACATTTCTTGGAAATACATTTTATATTGCTTTAAAACTTATATCCCTTAAATAGCCACCATTTTGATCTTCACAATAGCTCGGATATTTTAAATAGTCTAGGGATTTTTACGCCAATCTGTATCTGATGCCTAAATGTATTATACACCCCGATCTAAGCAAAAAACTGATTTTTATTTATAAAAAAATAATTCTTCGGAATAGCTCTGTACTATATTTATGTATATTATAGTACACGGAGATAAACATTATATATAGTCATAATTAGGGGGATATATTGTACCAGAATTTATCCATCATTAAGTATTAGATTTTTCAGTTTAACAACAGGAAAATTCAATATACAGGCTGTTCAGTGCTATCTGTGCCCAATGGCTATTTCCGCAACCGTTAGTCACAGAGATATACTTCCAAATGCAAAAATGTTTTCAATTTTAAAATCAATTATTTTAGAAAAGTTTAAATCAATAAATATATTTCTAAAAGAAATACGAAATATAAATTTTTATACGGTCTCCCGGTCCTACGAATTATATTTAGGAAAATCATCCGCATACAATTTCATGCAAAATAAAAAAAAATCTTCCTTCTGCAATCAAAATTCACAGAGTTATGAAGCATTAAACTTTATGACTTAAGTCGCTTCTCCACGCATAAAAATGTCCGGTTTCAGGCAACCAACCAATCAGGGACCGTATTGACCATTTCTCAACGCAAAAAGTGCTCCAACTTTAAACAGTTATAAGTCGGTCAACTTTGGTCGTAAAAGGATGATTTTTTTTTATTTTGCATAAAATTGTATGAGAATGATTTTCCTAAATATAATTGGTAGGACTGCGGAATTATATAAAAATTTATATTTCGTATTGATTTCATTATTGATTTCAACTGTTTCTAAGATAATAGATTTTAAAATTTAAAACATTTTTGCAATTGGAAGTGTATCTCTGTGACTAACGGTTGAGGAAATAGCCATTTGGCACCGATAGCACTGGACACCCTGTATAGAAAAATGGTGAATATAAGGTACTTTCCTTATATTTTCACTTTCTGACTATTTAGTTTTTAAATCGATTTCAAAGGTTTAATTTTATCTGGACGGTTCTCTAGGACTAGAATAAATTAATATTTGATGTTTTAATATATTATTTACCGAGATATAATAAAAAAAAACTGATTTTCAGTATTAAAATTATTTTTCTTTGAAATGTCTATGTACTTTATTTCTGTATATTATAATACCTGGAGGCAAACATTATGTATATTTATAATTAAGTGGATATATTAAAACAGAATATACCCATCTTTAAGAATTCTCTTCGTTTCATCAGTCTAAGAAAAGGACAATTAAATATATTAAAAAATGTAGAATATAAATTACTCGCCTTAAATGCTCACTTTCTGACTAATAAGTCCTTTAAAATGATTTTAAAAGTTTTTTTTTATCTAGACTATTCACTTGCCCTAGAATAAATTAATATTTAATGTCTTAATATATTATTTCTTGAGATCTAAGCAAGAAACTGATTTTCATATTAAGAATTATATTTCTTCCGAACGTCTGTGTATTTTATTTCTGTGCCTTATATTTCAATTTCCTTGTATATAATTCTCGCTAGTTGATTTTCGCTTTAAATAGTCCATATATATCCTTTCGTTTGTTTTGTTGCTTAAGATCTCTCAGTTCCTTTTCAGCTTTTTTGAAGGGATCAATAAGTTTCTGACCTGAGGAAAAAGGCTCAAAACACTCTCAAAGCAATAACTGTTGTCACCTTATTTGCTTACGTCTGCATTATTCATGGTACTAGAATGTACTAGAATGTTGTATAAAGGAGTATTTTATTTCTATAAAATCATTGAATATATTCAATGATATTACAGAAATAGCAATTTACTGATCACAGTGACTTTAAGCCACAAGCTGTGAAATCCAGCTAAAGATACAAATGCAGTTATTCTGCTTGAGGCTCTGTGTCTGTGTTTTTCAATAATCTTGAGTAAATAAAAATAATAAAATGTACCATCAAAATATTTATTCGCGTGTAATAGTAGAATTTATTAAACATTAAAGTTTAAGAAAAACTAGGCAACAATTTTTAAAGCATTATTTTCCTAAGTGTGAAATTTATTTTATTCAAAGGCATTTTTTAACATGCAAGAAAATTGGGAGATTTTTAGGCGTCTGTTTCTTATTTTTGAAGGTATGACATTGTCTTATTTGATTTTATTAAGGTATGACATTTTTTAAATTGCCTTGAGGTTACTTTTATAAACGAGTTCCTCACCGCTAGCCTGTAAGGATATGGTATTATATTTTCAATTCATAGTCACAAAATTTTCCAGTGAAGAGCTTCTTCCAAATTTTGGAAGATACTTCTAATGCAGATGACAGCATCCATAGACTGGTTTTGTACTTATTATGCGCTCTTCAGCATAAAATAATCGATATATGCAATATCAGCAAGAAAACTTGTTATAAATCAGAATTATTGTGATTATGAACTTGTGCTTTGCAGCTTCATTTTGAGATGAAGCATTTACAATTTTCACGCATACTACATGAAAGAACTGAAATTGTTAGTTCTCATAGAAGTTCGTAAAAACTATGGCTTATAGCAAGTTTATTTTTACCACAGCAAATGGAGGCTATTCCATGCTAATGAGCTCATAATAAGCGCGAAACCGGTACATGGATATTATTTTATTGGATGAACCTCAAAGTTTTGTTGACTTTTGGAGTGATTTCATTAAGGTGATGTATATAAGGAATCACTAACTTATAAATAAGCATGACACTCTTCAAAACAGAGATAATTTCTTACAATTGAAGTAATTAAAATATGAGAATCGTCTAACTAACCAACTTACAGGTCACGATAATAATAGAAGTTTTATAGAACACTATTATACAGCATATCATAATTTTATTAATGTCCTAATAATTAAAATTGTGGAAATAATGTCAATAAAGAAAACTGTATAAAAGAAATAATTTTCCCGTGACATTTTATATTTAAAGCATCAAATTATTGCTATGTCTGTATACGCCACACTTGCACTGATGGAAAACATACTTTAAAATATTAATTTTCTGAAATAAAAAGAAATAAAAATGTTATAAAACAGTTTTGCGTATAAAGATGCTAACAAAATAGCATTTCAATATGGACAGGATGTTAAATTCAACTTGAAATGGGATGTCATTGCTTAGACGTTATCATGAGCCATTCTTAAGATATTTGAATTTATTTTTCTTTTCAGAATGATATATCCCTGGCACAAATTGGACAAATTTTTGCATAATTTTTCCAATCCATGAATATTAGAAGCTAATTGATTATAGACTTGCTTACACTTTGCCATTTGAACACCTTTAATGTTTTGAACATAAAGTTTGAAAGTAAAAAGAAGATGTAAAACAGATTTATGTTAACATTAGCTACAAAAACATTTTACATATTCCAGGTTTTCAAAATGGTGAGAAACTTAAATGTAAAAGATGAAAAATAAATAAACTGGGTAATTCATTCCTATAAATAGTATAAACATCTTCTTAAAATTATACAAAGAAAAAATAATTTATCTATAAAAATGACTGGAAGTTTCAAGCTGCAAAATTTATCCGGAGGCACATGCGCTGTTATTTAGCTTGAGGTTCCAGAATAAATTGAAGTTTCTATGTTTTTCGTACATATTATGTATAAACAATCTGTAGTATCAAGATATTTATTCGCCCTTTCGTAGAATATATTCATACTGTTAATTAAAAAACAGTCAAAATCGTCTAAACTATTATTTGCTTAAGGGTAAAATAACATTTATATTCAATGGATTTTCTATAATGGAACAAAATTGGAAGTTTCTAACCATCTCTTTATATTAGTGTATTTTTTAATGTGAGAGTTCTTTTCAACTGTTTTAAATATATTTATTCTGTGAGGGTTTTATCATTAATGCGATCCATGTCTTGTATCAAAAATATATAATTTTAGTTATTAATAAGAAATTTACACTGATGAACCTGTGGCAACCAAAATAAATAGATAAAAGCTTAACATTTTAATTATAAATTCATTATATTTAATCACATTAACATTGCCGTAAATTCATATTTAGTGGAATTAAATTAAACGTACATTGCTTTGTTGTGCCACAATAAACCCTCCAATTATTTTACGTTTTGTGCGAGTCCTGTAAAGGAATAATTAATTAATGAAATGCTAAATTGATCACACCATTTAAACTTAAACAATATCATTTATTAACAACATCAATTTTCATTAAATATTTTAGCGAGGGGACATATGCGACCATAATTATTAAAATTGATATCGTATCTAGGACCTGTGATAATTGCTGAGTACATACCTTCCAATTTAGTCTTGGGCTTTATCATATCTCAAAGGCTTGCATCAGTCTTAGTGCTGAAGTACTGACATAACTCTGTGGTGTGTGGCTCCTACTCGTACTTTGAATGCACTCGCGCATTGATCTCTTTTCATTATTTTGGAACCTCTACGGGACACTCTACAAATCTGTTGGTTTTATTATGCTTCTCTACTCGTGCTCTTAAGTCAAAATCGTGATTATTTCTAGCAATCTTCTAAGTCAAAATTCGTTCATCTTCTCTATCCATCGTTTCTTTCCATGTCTGATCTCCATCTCTTATTCTCGTTGTCTGCTCCAAGCTGTGGTTCCCTCGGCGGGCGGGGGGGGGGGGGGTAGCTCCGCCTTTCTTCTTTTTGGGCGCTCATTGGTTCTTCTTAACCCAATGGCATCATTTCACATTTAGCAAGGCCCCTCTCAGCCCCTCTGGTATGGCACCCCTAAATTTATAGTCTCTTGACCTTTAGGTTAACTTCGTCATAAACCCTGTTGTCAGCCAGACTACAGCTTTGTTTGCCGTATTAGGCATCATAAATTCCACAAAAAAAAGTGTCTCATGTGAGAACAATTTCTGGTCTCACAGAACTATTATTGATCATGCAGTTTTTTAATGTTATCCTGGATTTTAATAAATAAATCAAGTAATTATAATATTTGGACTGGATATTAATTACTTACAATTTAGTATTTAACTTTTAAATAGTGAACAAAAAGTTTGATGTGGACAGCGCATGATTTTTTTTGCGTAATGGAGTGGGACGTCATACGTGTTTATAATACATATTCATTTTATAACGGTCCTATCATTAGTGCTATACATGCCTTGTATCTATAATATATTATTTTAGTTATTAAAATGAAACTTACACTGATGAACCATTGTTGATCATTTAGATTTTCAATGCCTTTCTGAAATTTAATAAATAAATCAAGTTATCATACTATTTGGACTGGATATTAATGTTGTACAATTTAGTATTTAACTTTTTAAATACTGAGTAAAATATGTAATATCTTTCCCGACATAATACAATGATTTTACTTCTACTATAGTGACATAATAGTGAACGAGATCTGCAATACAAGGTTTGTTGCATTTATCTAAGACCAAATAAATTAAAATTAAGCACTCAGCAATTTATTAACCCAAACAAAATGACTTATTTAAATTCTGAACGTTACTGACTTTTTAATTCTGAAAACAGCTTATTTAACAGACAACTAAATATAGAGCATAAGAACATACATTTAAAATAGAATGTAACATACAACTATCTTTTAACACTGAAAGTTAAGCACTAAAGTAGCATTTCTCACTTACAATGCGACTGCTCTTATAACGCGTTGGTTTGATGTAGCCGAAATCACGCGTTATAACCGGGTTTCATTCTAATATGATATACACGTATTCAGAGAATGTGCAAAAACGAATCACTTACATCCAAATAGCTTATTTCCTTTGATAAAATTTAATATTGGAGGGAGTTTTCGTTTTATTATATACTAGCAGCATACCCGTTCTTCGTACGGAGTATATAATATAAAGAAACTTGAAATTCATAATCATGCCCAAATTCTTATAGTATACTAAATGACATGTTTAATCAAAATATTCTGTTAAAATATTTAATATAATGCTCCTAAAAAGAAGTTTAAGAATCTCTGTTCTCGCTATATAAAATTATCTTCATGGACATATCTGAAGAATGAAACATCTTGGACCCCTTATGTAAGCAAATATAAAAAAAAAATATGGAATTGAATCAATATATGCAAAATAAAAGCGTTAAAATTGTATGGGACCCGTACTAATTATATACGCGAATATTAGAAAATATAACCTGTATTAGTAGATTACATGTATAAATAGAAAATACCTATAAACCCGTAATCTTTAAATCTGAAGACAGTCATTTATTCCAATATATGTCAAAATTAAAGTGCTAAAATTATATGGGAAGATATACACGTACTACTTATAATGTCCGATTATTAGTAGAAGATTACCCGTTTTGCAATATGAGTCTCAAATGTTTTATGGTAAAATACAACAGACGACGTAATAAATTGAATATATAATTAATCCCCGTAATCTTCATACCAGAAGACTGTACTTGATTCCAATATATATGCCAATATATGTCAAAATATATGCCAATATACCTGTACTACTTATATTCTCGTAGGTTAGAAGATATACCCGTGCATTCCTAGAAGATTACTCGCACAACGTACAATATGCGTGTGTCAGCAATTTTTGCCGCAATAAAACAATGGCGTAATAACTTAAAAATATCAATAATCACTGAATCAATAATTCCGGAAAATATCAATAATAATAATGTTTAAACCTGAAGAGTATAATTGATATTATCCAGTCCAAAATGAAATGGCAATGAAATTTATTTTATATACATATCTTCATTATTCAAATCGGAAAGGATTTAATAAAAATCGTCTGCCGCATAAACACATTGGATTTAAATCCGTTGCTAAGCGACATGATATCATTTGCTTCAAATAAATTGGTAGAAAAAATATCGTCTAAATAGTTATATTTCTATGGAACATTTGGCGACAGTTTCGTCAAATTAGCGACATTTTAAAAAATCGCCAAATTTATCGCCAAGTGGGACTGTAGAACTGACAGTTCCACTTTGCGACAAATTGACGAAATATCATCACAATACTATCCCCTAACAAAAAATAATTAATATCATTTATGTAGCGCAATTTTATCAATTTCAAGATATTTTTATAGATTTGGAAACATTTTTATCAATTTGGTGACATTTTAAAAATTCGCTAAATGTATTACTAAGTAGGATGGTTGGTCTGACAGATAAATGCTAACGAAACATCATTTCAGTACTCTCTTCTAACAAAACAAAAAAAAATTTCATTGATATGTAGAAGACCCAAGCCACACGACCAACCCGAAGGTTTATGGCAGCTGTTTGTGTGTCGTTTATATCAATTTGGCGACATTTCCGTCAATTTGGCAAAGTTTAAGAAAAGTTGTCAAATTAGCGATATCCCTCCAAATTCGTAGCTTTGAATTTGCAGATCTGAATGAAACATTCTTATCCCGTTTCAATATACTAAATGAGAACACTACAATTGTATTAGAAGATATACCCGCTCTACTCTTTTTCTGTTTCAACAATCGGGTATATGAATTTATTGGCTAAACACAATATATGAGTTTAGTAGCTAAATACGATATAAGCTTGAAAACTCTTTGCCAAAATAAATGAAATTGATGTACGCAGTCAGCAATTAATATAATTAAAAGAAAAATCAAACCGTCCATTCATAAGATATACTTTTATATCCATTTATCCATTTATTTATTATTTAAATCGAAAAAAAATAATATAAACTTTAACAAACACATTTAATTTAATTGCGATGCCGAGCAACATGATATATCCTCCTAAAATGTTAAAATTTATTAACCACTAACAGCACACCCGTTATTCGTACGGAGTGTATAATTTAAGGAAACTTATAGTTCGCAATCATGTGCAAATTCTGTTAAAATATTAAATTTATTGCTCCTAAAGAGAAGTTTAAGAATATATGTTCTCACTATGCAAAATTATCTTCATGATCAGATCTGAAGAATAAAACATCCTGCCCCCTTTTGTAAGCAAATTTACAGAAGAAAAAATAGGAATTGAATGAATATATGCAACCCCGTACTAATTATATTGTCGCAGATCAGAAAATATGCCAATGTGTTAGTAGAAGATTACCCGTATTACAATATGCGTCTCAAAAATATTTGCCAAAATAAAAGAGATGACGTAATAAATTGAAAACATCAATAATATCCATACTCTTTATACCAGAAGGTCGTAATTGATTCCAATATATGCCAATATATATCAAAACATATGTCAATATACCTGTACTACTTATATTCTCGTAGATTAAAAGATATACACGTGTATTTGTAGAAGATTCGTACAACATACAATATATGAGTTTAAACAATTTTTGTCATAATAAAATAATTGCATAATAACTTGAAAATATCAATAATCCTTGAATCAATAATCCCCGAAAATATAAATAATAATAATTTTTAAACCTGAAGACCGTAATTGATATTATCCAGTCAAAAATGCTATAAGAAAAATCAAATCGTTCTTTTCTAAAATATATTTTTATATCCATTTATTTATTATACAAATCGAAAAAATAATTATTAAAATTAACAGACAGATTTAATTTAATTGCGTTTCTGAGTAACATGATATAAGATAGAATCTTATAACATGTTAAATATGTCATGTCTTATAACATAAACTGCGAAATTAAATAACGATTTTGATTTCTCTATACTTCTCATTGTTCCGGAAAAGCTTGTTTTAAATAAACCATGAACCATGGAGATAGATTTCCCCTTTAAATCATGTTTCAAACAATTCATTTTTTCAGAAAGTGACTAATTAACGCAAAAAATCTCCCATCAAACTCAGAGATTAAATTTTAATTCACTTTCAAACGATTTTCAAGCTTTTCGTTTGGATAAACCACGGAGTTAGGGAGTAGAACTCCTAGGAAAAAGTTCCGTTTTTCATTAATATCTCGACAACCCCAGGTCTTAGAAACTCGAAACTTGGACAAAATTTATGGGGGGATATTTCAAGGCTATTCACCAAATTTCATTAAATTTGGTTCAGCCGTTTTTCCGTGATGATGAGACAAACGAAAATTTCGTTTTTTACTAATATCTCGAGAACCACTGGTCGTAGAAACTCAAAACACGGATATAATTTTAAGTGGGGCTATTTCTGGGCTACCCACAAAATTTCATCAAATTCGGTTCAGCCGTTCTCCCGGGATGATGGGACAAACAGACAGACAGACAGACAGACAGACAGACAGATTTTCATTTTTATTTATATAGATTCCGTTTCTAGAGGTTGTTCGCTATCACTGTCTTGTTTCGTAACATGACGAGTTATATCTCTTGAATAAATCGAGCAAATCCAGAAAATATGTTCCAATGAATACATAGTCAGAGGCATCATTATGTCGGATGAGATTTTACCAGAGGATGGCCTATAATTTTTCAAACACATTTTTGTTTGAAAACGGAGATAAATTAAATAAATAAACAAATCTTAATACATGTTGCCCAAAGGATTTTTATATGTAACTTAGTATGCAGATGCGAATAGAATAATTTATAAAACGATGATATTCATATTTTTCTAAATAGTTCATGTTTTTTATTTTAAAATTCTAAATATATAAAATAAATGAACTATGTATTACAGGTAATTTAATGCAGTTGTGTTATTCCCCCCCCCCACAATTTTGAAATGATTATATGCATATCGAAAGTAATGTGTAGTAGACATAAAATTGTTTTAGTTAGAGTGTATATATATATAATGCTTATGAAAAACACATGCAAATGCCACCCACAATTTTGATACTTTATCTTGCTAAAACATTTTTCTCAAACATTTCATAGAAAAGTAATAAAAAGCATGCTGTCAATTACAAAAAATATATCTTATTCTTTGGGGAAATTAATTTTAAAATAAAATATCAAATATTGTACATTATTTTTCTTTATACTTGTTAATTTAAAGTGCGTTATTTTTTGCATGAATAAATGAATCATGCAAGATAGCAATTTGAAATAATTAAGAAACAATATTACAAAGAGAATGCCACGCAAAACAAGGATATTCTTGAATACAATCAATGCAATGTATCTCATTTTTTTTTTAATGAAACATTCATTATGTTGATTAAATAGAAATTATTCCACATTGTATTTTTTGAAATTGAATTCTTCTGGTATATTGCTGGATTTGGGAAATAGGTAAAGAAACAATCCCATTTGGAATGCGATATTATATTTAAAAAAAATCATTTAAGGCGTATTTTTTAAGAAATGGCGAAATTTTATAGATGGTTAGTTACTATAACAAATAAAATAGATATGTTAATTAAATATAATTGTCGCTTAAATGTTAATTATATAGAAATTATTCTACATTTTATTCTTTGAAACTGACTTTTTCATGTACATTACTAGATTTTGAAAATAGGTAAAAAAATATTCCCGTTCGAATTGAGATATTATGTTTCAAAAATGAATTTAAGATGAATTTTGTAAGAAATGTTAAAATAGACCATTGTTCATTTTCGATGGCTTCCTCCTTTGAGTTCCATGGACGGTTAGTTATAATAATAAATCTCGTGATGAATAACTAAAGCCTAGGTTAAACTAAATTATTAAAAACAGGTCTAAAATATATCGAACTGCAATACATTACCTGAATTGAAAATATATTTTATACAGGCGTTAAAAATATTGTCCTAGTCTAGCTAATTAAATTGTGAACATGTCTATATGTGTATCTAATTTTATGCATTATTTTCAAATGATTTACATAAAAAGTCGATGTGGGTATAAAAGTTAAACTAAAAATCTTACATTCGAATAATGCGAAACTTTAATTATTAGACTTTTAATAGTTGTAACTTCCATTCCTTAACTTGTTGCGAATACAGCTTGTAATGTCTTGCAAAACTAAATTTAAGAAGTTAAAATAACTTTGTTAAAAGCAGCATAAATTTCATGGCATCGATCTGTTTCATAGACAAAAACAACCTTCTTTATCAGGGTACATAAAAGATGAAACTCGTCAAAGAAAGATCGGAGGCTTATGTTAGAACACTGAATGTGAAAGGAGCTAAAAAAGGTGTTGCCAACGGCGAGAGGAGAAAAAGGGGTAGAGAAACCTGGAGGAAGGAACAAGAGGAGGGACTTAATGAATGAATGGTAAAATACCGAAGAGGAAAGTGAAGGTCCAACAAATGATTCATATAACTTGTTCGAATGTATTTAAATTATTTTGTTTAGCAGCAGTTTGTAGTACGTATTTCGCTGAACCTATTACTTAACATTGACACATGAACAAGACAAAACTATAAACTACAAATTTATAGTCAAGGATACAGTTTAGGAATGAGTGAAAAATATGGAGCAAATTGATGTGCATGAAGAAGAGTGAGCGAAGAGGGGAGCGAATAGCGGAACGAATTTGCACATAACTTTTAACAGACAATGCTTATAAAATATGTTTCAAACAGATTGCACAACTAAAGATTGAATGATTTGTCGTAGACCTATTACTCTAATTTAACAAATATTTTAATTTAGGTGGATTATCATCCTATAAATTTTGATCATGTGATAACTTTCAGTAAAACAATCGGAAACAGCCCCTACAATTTTTTAGATTAGAAATATATTTGTCATAGCCCAAATAGTCAACCAAAAAGAAAGATCCAGATTCAAATTACCCGAGATATCATTAACTAAAGTTTTCGACGGATAACCTCGGATTATATAAATTGTTTGTTAAAGATTGTTGCGAATGTATTTTTCGAATGGAAATTCCGTTTATAATTAGTCAATTATTATACAACCAATAAAAATCTATATTTTCGCCGTCCTTTTTTATCGTGTTAAATTGTTTCAAGTCTTATAATTTGAATAATTTTTTCACGACCAATTTTGCAAATAAGAGGTTTCCTTTTCAAAAGTTCATTAAAGGAATAAAATGCACTTTGCTAATTTGGAATTTTTGTAGAGCGCCCGTAAAAAAGTAAAATTAATGTTTTTAATAAAACGTATCACATGACACAAACTGTCGTGGTCTGAATGTCTTATTTGAAGCATTATCATCCTATAAATTTTGATCATGTGATAACTTTTAGTAAAACAATCGGAAACAGCCACTACAATTTTTTTTAGATTAGAAAAATATTTGTCATATCCCAATTAGTCAAACAAAAAGAAAGATCCAGATTCAAATTATCCGAGATATCATTAACTAAAGTTTTCGACGGATAACCTCGGATTATATAAATTGTTTGGTAAAGATTGTTGCGAATGTATTTTTAGAATGGAAATTCTGTCTATAATTAGTCAATTATTATACAACCCCTAAAATCTATATTTTCGCCGTTTTTTTTTTGTTAAACTGGTGTTCCAGATTAAGAATCTGGAACACCAGATTAAGAATCTGGAACCACAGATCTACAAATTGTTAAAGAAATGTTTCATCCTGCAATCCTGCAATCTTTTTGAAATTTCCTGTACAATAAACATACTTAAAAAGGTTTATGACTATTTGGAAAGGGAAGAAGGCCGTAAACAATGACTTTCGTTGAGTTGGTTGTTCAGAAGGGATGTGTTTGGTTCGAAAACTATCATTTATTTAGTAGTTAAAAAACCCTGAAATACAACAATATGTTTCATATAAAATCCCAAACATATTCAAATGCATAGCAAATGCTAATAGTTAGGCATTTGAAACTATGGGACAAGTTACGAAATTTTAGCCTAGTCAATAATAAGCTTTGACTAGGCCAAAGACTTAGTGAACTTCAGTCAAACAAAAGGTTTGATGGACGGAAGCCGAACCCCAAAATTACTTGGATGGTTTATGAGAAAAATTATCACAATTTATTACTTGGGACAAAGCACGGGGTCCATAAGTTGCATCACTCATATTTTACTTCAAGCAATCAGCATCAAGAGATCCTTCAAGAGTCCAAGGAGCACAGTCAATCAGATAATCTTACACAAGCTACAGGGGACAAATCACAGGAAAAGGGCAGTTCAAAATCAAATGATGTTATCAAATTTCTCCAAAATATTTGCTAAAAGTGAATATCGCTTCTGGAAGACATTCGATGTCCGAAGAACGAGAAGAAATTTCTGAATGAGTTACTTCTGCAAGACAAAGTAACTCATAAGTTTGTGCTATGACATTCAAAGATTTTTTTTCGTCGGAGCTATAACTGCCCATGCACAGTCTAGCCCAGCCACAGATGGATATAGTCCAATACATCAATAGTAAACAGTATTTGTTTCCGAGTTATTGACTTCCCATCCAAAGGAAATTAATGAGCTAATTAAAATTTGAAATGTTGCAGTATGTATTTTTGGCAATGAACTCTAATAGCAAAATTATACTGAATATTTTTAATTGGAAAATATATACTAGCAATTTGATTAACTATGAAAATTTCAGAATGTTATGTAAATAAGTGTTAAAAAATTATTTATTTGGATTTAATGTGTGGTTATGACTAATGCGTATTCAGACTAGCCAGCTGCAGATTGCTGGTTCGATTTTCCTCAAAGACAATAGTTTATTAGATGGTCCAACCTTAACTATACAGCTTAGATGAAATGGATTACTAAGGTATGTTAATAAAAATATGAATATTATACAGGATGCGATTTATGACAGTGGTTTATTCGCTTTCAGATCCATACCCGCAGGTGGAATCCGAACCCTCAACTCCGGCAATAGAGAGAGCACGATAAAACTCTTACCTCAGACCTGTCGGCTATTGGGGCGGCTGAACACACGAAAGTGATTAAAATATGGCGTAATTTCAAATAAAACAATTTAAACATTTTTGTGTAAAATCGAATCAGAAATTTAAGAAACAATATATTTATATAATATAAACATGGGAATAATAGAATGTCTAGCACTTATATATTGTATAAAATTACGAATTTAATGTAAATAAATAATGTTTTTAAGTATGTTTAGAATTTACATTCTGAAACTTATTTTTCATTTTTAGATAGACATGTGGAAATCCTACTGTTTGAATTATGGGTATGTTTTCTAATACGCATATAACTTAGTTCTATTTAAATATTCCAGCAGTATATTATACAAAATGTCATAACTTTCATATTATGTGTAAAAATGTACTTGTTTAATATTGTTATGCAAATACCAATCGTTCTGTTTCTGTAACTTAATAAATCTTTCCACGTAGCATGAATACTAAAACAGTGTTTTCTGTGACAAATTATTTTTCCGATAAACAAAGGCATTAGGGTTTGTAAATGGGAAAATTTAAATGGTGTAATTTATTTCCTGTGATAAAACTGAAAGAACGGAAATATCACATATATATTTTCGTAGTGAAGCTATAATTTACGTAAAGTGGAAGATATGCAACCTAGATTTCTTTCTCAAACGAAAAATAAATTATAGCAGGGCTTATAACAACCAAACCGTTGATGAAATGTAACAAGCATATAATAGTAGTTAGACTAGCATAATTTTAACATGCACTTTATTTATTATACTTATAATGTATATTAACTAAAAAATATTTTTCTGCTATTTATAAACGAAACATTCATTTCTTCAGACATATTATTTAAATAATGTTATGCAAGTGGTGAAACATACGACTACTCAATATATAGTTACAATAATTATAAATTGAAACGACAATATATTTCTATTATTTATTAGATTTGAATTGGTAAATTCGACGTTGGTTGGATAGTCTGTTTTTTAAATACGTGAATACTCTTTCTTACAATAGAATGCCAATCTCTTTAGAAAGTTATTGATTTTTGTATACATTTATTTTGAACGACACTGATTAATTAGGTGCAACCTTTATTAAGTTTTACTGGATCTGTTTTGTACTTTACATCTTTACATCTAAAAAAGGTAGAATTTTGAAGTACTCAAAAATACGTAATTGCTCATGCTCATTGAAATACGGTGCAAATAAAATACTTGGAGGAAAAGAGGTGGGGCATCTAAAAATATTACCACTTTGTAAATTCGTTAAGCAATGGCGTTTCGAATGTTTTGTCGTTGAAGTAATTAAAATATCCTGAGTATAACTAGATTTTTCAAGTATTTATGACATCTGTAAGGTTCAGAAGTAAGGACTGCGGCACAGGATCGACCAGGGTGGCGTCGCAAGCTGAAGACCTTATGTGCCACTAGGCACAATGAGTTATGATGATGATGAAGGTTCACTTTAAAAATAAGAGTTAGTAATTCCGCCTCCAGTAGACCTATGTAGCTAAATCGTAGTATGGCTTAAATTTGTGATAATGAGTTTCTTTCAATGGATCCTGAACAAATTAACAATGCAAGTGGGATTCAGTAATCTTGGAGGTCTGAACCCTGATTCGGAGTTTTGGAGGATTCAACGAATTACGGCGTCAGTATAAAAATTATGAATATAACGACTACACAGGGCATTGCCGATAATAAAAAGTAACAAGAAAGATCAATCATGCTTAAAGCATTGATTATGAAACACTTTCCAACTTCAATGCAATTTTATTTAAAAAAGTCGAAAATGCAATACATTCCTCGGTAATATTTTAAAACTTATCACGATACTACATTGATTTATTATATTTGAAAACTTAAACCTTCATTGAAAAAAATGAACTTCATTCAAAAGACGGCATTGAAATATAAATTGCGTGGTTTAAATATCTCTAAAATGCAATACATTCCACGGTAATATTTTTAAATCTATCATAATACTACGATAATTTATTATATTTGAAAACTTCATCGAAAACAACTGAAATTAATTCAAATGACGTCATAGAAAAAATAACACGCCTGGATCTCTCTATAAAAGCAGGATTTCATTCATAACTTTCTCCATTTCATTCATCACAATACTATAATAATTTATTTTATTTAAAAATTAAGACCATGGAGCTACAATTCATAAACTTTATGCTTAAAACTTCATCGAAAAATGTCGTCCTTCTGTTTATAAAATCAATTAATATTTCATTCATATCAGCCATGCAGACTCCATGGACTGAATTTTTTTGTGTTAAAGAAATACAGTAATTCTAATACAACTCATTCTACATATTTTGCTGTTTACATTTTACATAGGTGAAAAATAGGCTTAATTGTAGAAATAATCAAATTTGAATGAGAATTTAAACTCAAATATATTGTCATTGTGTTGTTTTAGTATGTAGATGCACAGAATTTAAGCAGAAATAAAGTAGTTTTAGGATGGATACAACACTCAATATGAATTAAAAAGAACTTTAAAAAATCACGAATTTGAAACAAGATGGATGCCATATCTCATTTTGAAGTGGGTTATGTGATCGTTTCATATCATGGTCACGTGATCGTTTCATATAAGATGTGTAATTATTATTTAATTTTTATTTAAAAAACTACTGAATATATTTCACTGAATTTTTTTTTATATATTTTATGGAACAATTTGAATATTACCTAAAATTTTCGAAGCAATTTGTGAATTTTAAATCCGCTTAAAAAATGTTAGAAAAATTAGGTCCCATAGGGCTCAATGTATTTCATTTTTTCAACCCGGGTTCAATCCAAAACTAATTGTGTGATATTATTCATTTATATTCCCATAGGTCCTACAGGCCGTCTGAACAACATACTAAAATTTCATTTTGATTAAGTCATTTTTACGGCAGTTATCGTGCTAACGGACAGACAGACAGACAGACAGACAGACAGACAGAATGAACAAAGTCATAAACACTTTTCAACTTTGTTGTAAAGTGTTAAAAATGGAGGTAGTCGTTGACCGTCCATCTGACATCTGTTGGAGGAGAGTAGATTATCTGACATTTTATTCCTCAGATCTACCTGTAAAGATCATTTTGTGTAGTGAGAACAAAGATTCCTATACTTAATTTTAGGAGAATTAAATTAAATATTTCAATAGACTACTTTAAGTAAAAATGTAATTTTGAATACTGCAGGAATTTGCACATAATTGTGAATATTAATCTTTTTTTATACTATTTATAAGTATACTGCTAGTACGTAATAAGAATGACTAATGACCGTTTCAGTAATTTTTTTAAGATATAGTGCAACGTAATGCAAACTACACATAGGATCAGGTAAAAATGGGTATAACAAATATAAGAACACTATTTAAATTCAACCATAATTTATCACTTTATTATTAGTGTTTTAGATTACGTAAAACATTTATCTTGATACATAAGAAAAGAAAATTTCATTTGCAATGCTAATATTCATAAATGACAGAAGTTGCGTGGATAAACATTTCCATGGATAATCATAGGATTACCCCAAAAACACTTTGTTTACAGATGTAATTTCACATGGCAGCTGAATAAGTTCATTTTGAAATTGCTTTTACTTGTATCATGTTACAATACGAGGACTTAATAAAGCCTAATAAATTGTGTAAATAATCATGTGTTTACAAAATTTTTTATTCCGTTAATAATGAAATATTTTTTATTTGGATTTTTCCCAACATTTATTATTAACTTCACGTAAAATCTTATATCTCTTCATTCCAAATCTCTGATGGGTTCTTTCTCGTCCCACAGATCCCATAGAGAACTAAAACTCGGTACGAACTTTTATTCCTCAAAATAATTTCATCTACTACATTTTCACATAAGTACGTTACGTCGCTATGCTATGCTGCTTCGACGAGAGCCTAAAAAGCGCGAAACCGGCAGATAGATGTTGTTATCGGCAGTATGAGGATAATCCATGTTGTATCCATATTGCAATAAAAATCCAGCTTACAGAATAAACAAAGATGCGTGTAAGTGTGTCTGTCTGAATAGCCTGTAACGGAAAATCAAAGCCTGGGGCAGCGACGAAATTCTGTACAAATGTATTTTAGATACAAGGAAGAAATATGGCGAGATTGTTCTTTAAGTTCGAAATTATTTAAATGGAATGAATATCTAAAGACGAAAATCTGTTGAAATTTTGACGTCAAAATTAGTTTTATTCCGGGCAAACAATAAATGGATGTTAAAACAATAGAAGTTTGCATGCGAACGATACATTATAATTTTGTCTATACGAGTACTAATTAGAGGGCTACTTTATTTGCTATCTCCTAAAATTTTCAATTTGAAAAAAATTCTTCCTTTTGTGGATTAGGCCAACATTATAGTTGTTCTCTGAAATTTTGATTTCTTTTGGATGAAAACTGTCTGAAATAGGACTTTTTTTCTTTTTTGCAACCACAAGTGTTTATATATACATATATATATATATATATATATATATATATATATATATATATATATATAATATATATATATATATATATATATATATATATATATATTTATGCATATATATACATATAATATATGTATATATATATATATATATATATATATATATATATATATATATATATATATATATATATATATATACATACATACGAGGTAGGATTCAAAAGTTCCCGGACTGAGTCTATAACTTAAAAAATATTATCAATTAAAATGCTGAAACACATCTTCCTGCGAAATAAGACCCTTGCGCAACAAGACACTTTTGCCATCGTTTGTAAAGGCCATCGAAACATTTCTGGAATCCATTTTCCATCAGTCGGCGATGCACTTTTAACTTCATTTGCGAATTGAAATCGACGACCCTGCAAGCGACTTGCCAGTTCAGGGGGCGAGGAGTCGCAGTGGGCGAGAAGTCGCAGTGGGCGAGATCAGGGGAGTAAAAAGGATGTAGAAAAACAGTTGTTTGCGTTTACTCAAGAAAGTCAGCGACGAGGAGGGATCGGTGTGCAGGAGTGTTGTCCTGCAAAAACACTCATGATCTGATCCCTTTTAGTCTTCGGCTAACATGGGGGGGGGGGGAACGATGTGTTGATATACCCTATGTATGTTAAGATCCTTAGTCAGTATCCGATGACATGTGACCTCGGATATCCCAACAGATTCTGCTATTTCCGCTATTGTTTGCTGATTGTTCCTACGTACCGACGCAGAAACCTGTTTTCAGCGGTGCGGGAAGTCTGCGGACGGCCAAAGCGTTCGTCGTCATCGGCACTTTCCCTGCCATCTCTGAAACGTCAATGCCACTCAAAAGCTTGCGTTCGCGATAATGTATCATTGCCGTATACATGCTTCAACATTTCGTAAACCTCCGTAACACTCTTTCCCAAGTGAACACAAAATTTGATATTGATTCTCTGCTCAACAAACGCCATTTCTTTCCATCGCCGGTCACTAAGTGCACCCGTTTACAAAATACGACGTCGTGGCGAGCCATCGGCCACGTGATTTGGGTCAAACTACTTTTAGAAGAGGGAGAGAATGTAGTAACACAGAAACGTTATCGTAGTTGCTCTACTACAAATATTTTTTAAATTATAGACTCAGTCCGGGAACATTTGAATCCTACTACGTATATACATATAATATATGTATATATATATATATATATATATATATATAGATATATAAATACATACATACATATATATATTTATATGTGCGTGTGTGTGTGTGTATTAAGTGGCGAATTTCAGCACTCTTATTCAACGCAGCTTATTATGAGTGTGTGAGACCAGAGATAGATCTCACATCTGAGAAGACAGTTTTATGTACATAATTTATGGTGGCCAAAACGGCGTACAATACTTGTAGTCTGGCTGGCATCGAGTTTTATCTCCCCGTGAACCTAAAGGTCAGAAGACCATAAATGTAGGGGGCCATGACAGAGGGGCTGAGCTGGGCCTTACGAGATGTGGAATGGTTCCATTGGTTAAAGAAGTAACCAATAAAAAAAGAAGATTGTTACGTCAAACTCAATGCGGCAAATGGAAGAAGATGGGGAGTTCCCCCCCCTCCCCGAGAGAACCACAATCTGTGACCCGAGAACGAGAACAGAAATTATGAAGATTTTGACTTAAAAGCAGACTAGAGAAGAAAGAGAAACTAACATGACTTGAGACAGTGAGATACTAATATGTTCTAATACTACTTAAGATAACTTGGAGACGATGACTGGATTTGGTGAATTCAGACATGTAGAGTGTCCCGTAGAGGTTCCAAAATAATGGAGATATATTAATGTGTGAGTGCAAGCAGAGTACAAGAAGGAGCCACACACCAAAGAGTTATGGCCAGTACTAATAACTGATGCAAGCATTTGATATATGATTAAAGTCCAAGACAGACTTGAAGGTATGTGCCCATTGAAAATAATATCCGATCGTAACCACTATTTAGGATTTTCCGTTTTGGTCACATATGTCCCCTCCGCTGAAATAATATAATTAAATAGTGTAATTGAATTTAATTAAGATTTATGTTGTTAATAAATGTTTTATTGTTAAAGTTTAAATAGTGCAGTCAATGAATATTTTAATAATTAATAATTCCTATACAGGACTCACACGAAAGTTAAATAATTGGAGGGTTTTATATAGCGGCACAACTAGCAATGCACGATTTCAATAATAAATCCACTAATATGAGAACTTACGGCAATGTTAAGATATGATGATTAATAATAAATTAATGTTAATTCTAAAGTAAACTTTAAATCTCTTTCCCACAGAGTGTACTAAAGTCATACAATTGGTATGGTTGCGCATGGAAATAATGGAAAACAGGAATTGTTGTGGTATTTGATCGTTGTTATCTGTATCCGTATTATTTAAGAAGCGGTCGCCTATTTAAGACCTGGTCAATTACTCTTTCTGGTATAGTAATAAAAAATAATAAACGAAATAATAATAAAAAATTTTGGATAAAATCAGTTATGCCCTTTGACACGTTCCAACATACATTTAAATGCACTGATACCCCTTCTGGAGGACCCTTGCATTATGCAATCGATAACTCATGATATCGGATATTAATTTTCACCTTTTCAATTCTTGCCATCTTCTTACGAGATTATTTGATTAAAAATTCAAAATGAGTTCAGCGTCAGCAGTACTAAATCGTGATTTTATTCCGTAGATTGTATGATAAATTATTAACGTATTAATATCTCGTTTTCAGAAATGAACTTTTCGCCCTCTCTCTCTCTATGAAACTTCCATTTATTTGCGAATTTCAAATTAAGTCGATCGAAAGTTTAAAAGCTTTCATGTTTTGAAATCGAATTGAAAATTGATATCGTAGAATCGATTTATTAATATGTACCGATGATAGCTGTTCAATTAGTAATTACGTAATATTGAAAGTGATTGCCGAAAAATAAATTAAAAATAATTTAACTCTGAATTAATTATCAAAGAAAGAAAAATCTGATGTGGTTAGCACATAACTTTCCCTAGACACAGAAATATATTTTCTAATTTATTATTTCATGCTTCATTAAACGGAGTTCATTTGCAGAAAATAACATGGATATTTTTCGGATATTATATCTAATTTTCATTTTTAATGTATCTTCGTTTCATTTGTCAGCTTAATACATTTTAAAATTCTCCAGTTCTTCAAAATTATAAACATCTAAAATATCTCTAGAATGGTTGATGCAAAAGGCAGTTGCATTGTTGTCGAAAATCGCTTAATGGACAAGTATACAATTAATATATTTAAGTAATTTTAGTCAAATATTTCTGATTTTTACAACCTTGAATGTCTATTTTTCAAAAAAAGAGTTGATTAAATTTTTGTATCATGCCAAAATACAATCAGCATCAGGATAACTTTCAAGGGATTTCAATACTAAATTTAAGAAATTTCATCAAATAGTTTTTTAACTACAGTGAAAAAAGTCTTCAGCTCTTTCAAAAAAAGAACACAATTAAATACTGGTTCAGCATAGAGTTATGGGATTAATCTTGATTTTTTCGTAGTCAAAAATTACGTTTAAACAAGCATTTAATTAATGCATTTAAGCATATGTAGTTTTTATTTGAGATTTTTACGATTTTTGCCGGCCATTTTGCAAAAAAAAGCAGATTCTTTATTTTCGAATCGTACCAAAATGTAATTAGCATTACGGTAATCCGCAAGTCTACTACATTTTGTGAAACTTGATCAATTAGTTTCTCAGCTAGAGTGATTACATACGAGTTTTGAGGGCAAGTTTGCAAGACATGCAGGTTATTTTTCCCTGAATCATACCAAAATCTAATCAGCTCCAGGGTAAAGCACAAGTGAATTACTTACCAAATTTTACGAAATTCGTTCAATTAGTTTTTGAGTTAGAGTGGATGCATGCATTGCACAGACAGACACACATACACAGACATGCTAGAAACATGTTCTAGGGTGGTCAAAACATGTAATTCCGTCGAAAATTCGAGTTGCAATTTTCGACACGATTCCAATAATTTCTCTATACATTACAGTGTATTGTAGGGAAAGTAGAAGATTGAGTGTATCTTGTCATTTGCACAATGAATTCGTTTCATTAGAAATAAATAGAAAAGAGAAATTCTAAAAGAGGTCGATATAAAATATTTTAATTTTTGGTTTAATTTTAAAATAATTATTATTGGAGTTAATTAAGTTGTATATATATTTCTGCGATTGTTCATTAAAATTGGAACTAATATGTATATCATGTGCATGTTTACTCTATATTGTTTTAGCTGTATGCAATTGTGATAGCATCGTTTAATTTTTTATTTATTTTACTGACTACTTGAAAATGTAGGCAACAGATTATATTTTCCTAAATATTGATCCTAGACATATAATGAAAACATTCTCAAAATAAGGTGCAGAATTTCATGAAAATAATCCCAATTCTCAGAGTTATATTTCTGTAGAAAAAATTCAGAATTTCACTTTTTTAACATAGTCGAAGAGTGAATTTTTCAATCATAGGATATCATTTACGAATTCATTTCAGTTCTATATGTTTAAAATTGAAACACTGTACGGCATTAAAAAGGTATTTACACATTAAAGACAGTGTTCCAGTTACTTAAGCTATTTTTAAGTTACTTAAGATACTTTGAAGTAAGTTACTTAAGCTATTTTGGAGTTTCTTATGTTCCCTATGTTCGCAAAATTGCAGGAAATAGAAAGGTTTCTTGCTGTCATTGCAGTGATGGTTATTTCCAACGGATGAACCATATTATGAACGATCTTATTAGCCATAAAATTTTTAGGCATTATTGGTATATAGAAAAAAAGGTACACAATAAAATGTAAAGCATGGGAATTTTCTCTGTCCATGGCATTTCAAAATTCTTGAAACCCCTTAAGAGTATTCAATCTAACTAAAAACTTATCTATCCAATTTTCATAAATCTTCTCATTTGAATAGCTAGCATCACCAAAGTACGGATTTGGAAATAGAAACTATATATATTTTTTCCAAATTATCCTAACCTGCTTTTATTCCCATATCCCTATATCTTACTCATATAGTCTCCCCAATATCTTTACTTGAGCTTTTCAAAAAATGCCTGATTATGTGACATAGAGAAACATTGCTCTCTTCGTAGGGAACGTTTTCACAATTACATTTACAATGCTAATGCATTCAAATAAGCAATTTTTACATCTCCTTGTAAATGTACTTGCAGTTTCCAACGTCTTCGAATAAGTACATATGGATGTTCCTCTTTTTATTACAGAGACATATTATTTTGAAGAATTCTCTGATGCATATAATTCTTGATAAGTCAATGTTTTATATTTTGTGTAATTAACTAGTTAAATTTTTCGAATTTAATATTTATGTGATCCATATCTGTTTAAACGATACTGAACGAAAAAAGTGGTTTGGCGTACTAAGAGAACTAGGTTATAGAATGTTGAGATTATTTATGTAAGGTTTTAATGAATGATTAAAACATAATAATAATGCCCAAATTGGAGTAAAAAGTATCACACTATTTGGTGTGGATATACTCTAGATATACTTAATCAGTGCTAAATTGTCAAAAAACATGTCAACCAACCTTTGGCGGAGCTATTTTTGTTTTGTCTTCATATGTTCAGAGTATCACAAAGAACTCATGAAGAATCGATTACGATTCTGAGAGTTATCACAGAATATCAACGAAAGATGCTAATATGTTACAGTGGAAATGTAGGAAAAATTTTATAAATCTCGCCCATATCTCTGTAGAGGTTTGTCTGCCCAACTAAGAAGCTGCTATGAATCATTAAAAAGCAAAGACGTCTCCAGTTCAGAGCACTCAGCTGGAAACCAAACGAAGTTGTCGCTGGGTTCCAGATCAAAAGGTTTCATGTTCAAATCACGTCCGGGTCATCAATGTAGCGAGAATGTGAAATCCCCAACTTGTCAATGCTGAGGTTTGATCCCTGGGACAAAGCGTGGTAGGCCGTATCATAGCTTTGAGCTAAAAACATCTCTACCTCAAGGCATCCATTACTGCCTTATTAACGTTCGCTACAATTTCATTACTTAAATACAGATAGTTTCTTTGACTAAGCTACCATATACTACATTTAGTGCTTTTTATGGGGATAAATAAGATGATATATTATTAAATTGCACTTATATGTAAAGGTGAATGCAAGTAAATCTCCATGATAAAAATTGTTTACCAGTGTTGTGTTAAAAAAGAAAAAGTTTGCAAAGCATACTTGAAATTGGGCATATTAAACATGGTCATATTATCGTAAGTCATATACATTGCATTGTGCCACTTTAAAACCCACTATATTATCTTTGTGCAAGTTCCTGGAATAAAATAATATATTAACATAATACTATATAATTAACTTTACCCATTTTAACTTTGAAATACACATTTATTAAGCACCCTATAATCATAATTTAATTACAATAACTATTCTTATACTTAAGAAGGAGATTGGGTATGTGAGATCAGGTATTGTATTAAATCAGGATAATGACTTTATATATATATTAATAAGCACATACCTTCTTGTGGTCTTTAGACATTTGTGGGTCATTGGTTGTTGAACCATCTTTTATATCTGCATACTATATGATTGAATATCGTCACACCCTGAATATCGCCTCAGCCAGTAAAGTAAGCTGATTTTAGAACCATGATGCATTTAAAACATATACACCAGGGTGGGTTTACTAGAAGGGTTTTGTTAGTGACGACCTGGAAATAATGGTGAGTGCAGACTAGAGTAGGTGAATCCTCTTGCACGTTCATGTCACTTAACAACAAATCATTCAAGATTTATGGTCTTTATAGTCAGCTGTCCATGCACTATCTAGAGCAGAATGTGTTAAAAAAGAAAAAGTTTGCAAAGCATACTTGAAATTGGGCATATTAAACATGGTCATATTATCGTAAGTCATATACATTGCATTGTGCCACTTTAAAACCCACTATATTATCTTTGTGCAAGTTCCTGGAATAAAATAATATATTAACATAATACTATATAATTAACTTTACCCATTTTAACTTTGAAATACACATTTATTAAGCACCCTATAATCATAATTTAATTACAATAACTATTCTTATACTTAAGAAGGAGATTGGGTATGTGAGATCAGGTATTGTATTAAATCAGGATAATGACTTTATATATATATTAATAAGCACATACCTTCTTGTGGTCTTTAGACATTTGTGGGTCATTGGTTGTTGAACCATCTTTTATATCTGCATACTATATGATTGAATATCGTCACACCCTGAATATCGCCTCAGCCAGTAAAGTAAGCTGATTTTAGAACCATGATGCATTTAAAACATATACACCAGGGTGGGTTTACTAGAAGGGTTTTGTTAGTGACGACCTGGAAATAATGGTGAGTGCAGACTAGAGTAGGTGAATCCTCTTGCACGTTCATGTCACTTAACAACAAATCATTCAAGATTTATGGTCTTTATAGTCAGCTGTCCATGCACTATCTAGAGCAGAATTTACAAGCAAGTTTAGTATCAAGACAGCAGCTCTTAATAGTGAATCAAGAGACATTTTTGGAAATTTTACAGTATTATCTCACTGGGATGAAATAAAAGTCTTAAACCTCTAGAAGAATACTTAATGCAGTTATCAAGTAGAGAGACATGTAGCAGATCTTTAGATGAACTCAAATTGTACCTGTGGGGAGGCGGGATAACTGTGAACACAGTGGCGTGCGGTGATATTTTGCTTTAGACAATTTTGGGATATAAAAATGAGAGAAAAATGTATTATTATAAAACATTTATTACTACTCTTGTACCTATTTATACACAAGTCCCCGTCTTCTATTTTAATTTACAAACATTTTAATGTCATTTTCGTAGAAATTAGAGTTCTTTTTCATATTTGCAAGAAGTTATTTTCGCTCATATTTGAAGAAAACTTTTAAAAAACAACAAAAGTTTGTATATGTGCTACTAGGTGGTAAGATCATCACATATATGTAAGCAATTGAGAAATAATTTCGATGAACAGAATTGTTTCGTGCGAATTAGACTTATAAAATGAAATAATCATTAATTATAAATGTATTTAATGTTTACTTTCACTTACAAACAGATTTCTGGGATAACACATAAATTTTGAGATGCTAAAATTGAGAGAACAACGTGCTTATTACAGAAATGGTACCATGTATTTAAAGAAAAGACTATGAATCAATATATATTTAGCTTCTAATTCTGATCAAGACTGGCACTGATGTTTTAAGTAAACCAAGTGATATTGAGATCAGGAAGGTTAATTTAAAATTGGCGACCAATGATCTATCATTGATCACCGTTTCACGAATACAAATTCTGCTGAGATTTTATAGGGAAAATATTTTCAATATTTCGATAATTTTTAAACGAATGTTAGATAATCAATGCCTACATTGCTTCTATGGACTATACGCCACTGAACATTTCTTTTTAAAATGGTTTTTCAGATACAAATTATATTTATTCTAACTTAAATCGGATACTGAAAATAAATGTACAATTATCCAATACATACGCCCCAAACTGAAAAATAAATAAATTAATTTAATTTCAAGAGTGAAAAAAATAATTATTTTCAAACCAGACCCATGTAAGTACCTTTAAACAAGCTAGGGGTACATTTGAACAAATGAAGTAAAACGTAATTATACATTGTTTTTACTGAAAACTTCATAATTAGTAGACTTTACTACCTTTTTTTAGGTTTTCTTCCTCCATATCGGGGTCTGATTTTCGATATAAGTTCTAAGAATTGTATTGCAAAACAAATCTAGATTTGCTAATAAATGGCTATAATTTACATTAGTTGTTAATACTTTAAAATAAGAACGTTTTTGAAGGAGGATTTAGCCCTATGTGAAATAAAGATGAATAAAATAATGTTAAATATAGGTAATTAAAATAATTTTTCATACGGCTGAATATCTGATAATCGCAAATGTTGTGTTCATTGAGCTTTATAAGACAGACAGTTTGTGTAGAATTTATTTAAAATACAATCTGTTCTATGTAGTTTTCAATGAAATGTACTTTTCGTTAATATTAAATGCAGTTTTGATTTCATTAAAATGTAAGTTTGTCATTTCTGTTCACTGATCCCCAGTGATGAGTTCAGTTTTCATTTCCTAATTACACCAGTAAAAATTATAAGTAATGTAAATAAATTAGTGAACATTAAGAAATTCCAATTTTAACTTATAAATAACTTTTACGTATAAAACTTTTAATGATATTTTTTTGCAAAATTGATCAGACAATACTTTGGTGACAAAATAGGACTTTGAGAAATATACCAATGTCTTTATTGGTTGTAAATCTACTAAATTCCTATGCACTTGCAATTAAAATTAAAGTCGCCTAATGATCCTCTTGTAAGTGTAGGTGTGTTAAGATGTCGGATTTAAATTATAAAAACATTTGTAGATACTATCTGAACAAGTTTATAAGATCATCTCTGTTTGTAAATTTTCTTTTATATGATAATATAATATCCTTTCATTCAGGATATCATCATTGTGTCATCATTATTACCTTTCTTTCAACATCACTAGTAACAAATGTATTGCAATATTCGGTGACACCCAAAAACCTTCCAATTCGCATTAAATATTGAAATGTTGAAATTCATTTCGCGGTAATATTACAATTTAAAAGTATATAAGTGAAAATGCACTAATTATAGAAACTAACAAGTTCAGAACACCCAGTTTGAGAATAAATATTACATATATACTCGTATTTCTTAAAATATTACTAATAGATAAGTTAACATCGGAAGAAATTTGATGCGAAACTAAAATATAAATCCATGCCTTAGTAAATAAATAAAATTACCTCTTTAATACTTAGTGTAGTGTCCTTTGACTTTTAACGCAGCTGTAATGTGATTTGGCATATATTCAATTACATTTTGACACTCATTTGTGCAATATAATAAAAAATATTTTAAGACATATACTAAGACTAAATATATCAAAACACCAACAAAATATTGTTGAAAGCGAAATTATTCATATTCAAACTTGGCTACAGTAATACAAATCCGAGTCAAAAATTAGTATAATCGAAAAAAATGAATTTTGAAAAATGCTTTTTATATATAGCTTATAGAAAAAGTAATACATGAGAAAATTTCATAATGTAAGAAACTACATAATTTGTTGAATAAGTTTAGCATAAAAATTAACGGAAATAATACAAAAATGAAATTGATTATTCACACTTGAAAAAATCAAAATAGTAGAATAACATTTACCTGGTTTAAAATATTAGAATAATGCTTTGTAAATCACCTTATTTAAAAAAATAAAAAAACAGCGGTTGTTTAATATTTTATAACATCACTTTTACATTTTATAACAGCACGAACACACTTGGCAAGTTAGTTACAAGTGGCTCACAAAGTTTTCTGCCCAGACATGACCATATCGATTTTATGCAGGAAATATGATCAACTTTGTTTTTTAGCGTAATTTCTTGAAGTATTTTCTTCATTATTCCCCACAAATTCTCGATTGGATTTAAATCCAGCGAATTAGCCACCCAGGGAAGTACGTTAATTTGGTATTGTGTAAGCCAGTTCGTAGTGGAAAATGACCTGTGGAAAGATGTTAAATCATGTTGGGAAAAAAAAAATCATCACACAAATCTTCCGAAGATGGTATCATGAAATCCTTAAGAATTTATTGATATATCTCAGAGTTAATCCTTTCGTAAGTGACACATAGCCTTCCAGGACCATTTGCAGTCATGTAATCCTATACCATTACGCTGTCTGCAAATTTCACTGATCTCTTCAAGCATTCCTTGTAATAATGCTTCTTGCTTCATTCGCCATACACTAATACCTTGATCACCATTTGATATAAAGAACATACTCTCATCACTGAACAATACCTTTTACCAATCATCTTCGCCCCATAAAAGCCCTTTATTGTTCCACTTCACTGTGTCCCTTTTCTGTGCACTAGTCATGAGTGGCTTTATCTTTGGTGCATGACAATAAAATCAAAGTTTATGGAGACGTCTTAGTGTTGTAGAAGTACACACATCAACACCATGCTTTTTCCACTTTCGATGCAAATATCTTACACTTCTGAAACGATTTTTATTAGCAATATTCTTTAACTTTCTATCATCTCTCGGAGTAATTTTTAGCTTTCGGCCACTATTCAGACGATTGTTTTCAAAATATCCATCATTAAAATATTGCTTTATTGCTCTACTAACACTTGATTTAGAACATTTTAAGTAACTGGTGATATATTGCTGATTACGGCCTTGTTTATGCAAATCAATAATACGATTCTTTGTAAACGCCGTTATGTCAGACGAACGACCCATGTTTCACACAAAATGAACAAAAAAAACCACGAAAGTTCAGCAGAAGCTAATTTTATGCTTAGTGTATTCAACTTTCTGAACCATTCAGGAAAATTTATAAGTATTCTGATTTTTTGAAACACCTATTTCAGTATTCCAATATTCTGAATAATGAAAAACATTGTTATAAACTACAATATTTGCTCGAAATTAAATATTTTAAAGTTTCAATTTACTTTAATAGCATGTAAATGTATTACAACATCAAGCATTGTACTTTGTCAAATTTACTACGCTGAAATGAAGCTAAATACAATTCAAATTACAAATGAAATGCCTTATTCTAATATTTTGACTCGGAGTTGCATAGCCAGATCCAGACTAAAATTTAAAAATGATTTTGATTTTTAAAATTCTCTCAAAGCTGCTGCTGAAAAAACAAAATGTTTATAAAGCATCAAACAATATGCCATATAATAAATACAATAATAACAGAAGTCAGTTCTGGAAGTAAACACAACCTTTATTTTCAGGACAAAAAATCTAATGTGAGCAGTATATGGCTTTTTCTGTAGACTCAAATACATTTTCTCTTTATTTCTTTAATAATTTATTGCGTTTAACAGCGCAAAATAACACTGAATTAATTTGATTCAATTTATGTGTTTATGTGGTAACTGGAATTTTTTTCAAGGGCTGCGTAACAAAATTGCAAAAAGTATCAAATATTTCGAGAATGAATAGTCCTGAGGAAATGGGGTTAATCTTATTATTCCTGACGTCAAAAATAGCATATAGAACACGTAGTCTTTTATTTTAGATTTTGACGATTTTTGAGGGCCATTTCGTTAAAAAATGGCAGGTTTTACTTTTCCGAATCGTACCAAAATCTAATCAGCACAAATGTATCCTACAAGTGACTTATCTACCAAAGTTTGTGAACTTGGTAAATTAGTTTTTCAGCTACAGTGGATGCATACAAGATTTGCTGGTCATTTTGCAATAAAAAATCAGGTTCGTTTATCTTGAATCGTACCAAAATCTAATCACTCACAAGTGACTTATCTACCAAATTTTATGAAATTTGGTCAATTAGTTTTCGAGCTAGAGTGGATACATATATTGCACAGACAGACGCACAGACACACATACAGACGTCACGTTGAAAATAGTTTTTCAGTGTTCTAGAGGTCCCAAAACATGTAGTTCCGTCGAAAACTTGGGTTGCGATTTTTGACATGATTCCAATACCTTCCTTATACATTACCATGTATTGCAGGGAAAGTAAAAATATGGTGTGTTGCCTCCAAATCCAGTTGAGAAAGTTATTGGTGAGTTATATGTAGATTTATGAAAATGTTTATATAAGTTTTGATTTTTGTTATAATTAAAGCATGCTTTCCAATTAGTATACTATACAAATGCAGTTTCAGGATGGATGGAAGAGCGAATTCAAAAATCTGAAAAGCTTCATTTTTATTCAGCAATCCTATTAAGTTTTGTAATCTTAACGATCCTATAAATATTAATGTAAGCATTTATTGGTTGGTGCAATTTAATCAACCCTAAAATTCCATATTAAGGTTTATGAAAACTATTCCAGAAGAAGGATATTAATGGATTTTCAATTCCTCAGCATTATTGCAATTCTTACCACGTTCTGAGTTTTTCTCAAGTATTATGCAAGGATTTATGTCGATCTAAAATTTGACTCTTTTGAAGCTTTCAAAATTCGGGAAGTTCTTTTATTTCAGTTAATGACTTGTTCAGTACTTTAATTGTTTTTATGGTCTGGTTGTCTGCCTTTAATTTTTACCTTTTTCCTTTATATTTGTTTCTTAACATATTGGAATTATTTATTACGATATACAGGTACTTTCATAATAATATATAGAAACAAAGTTAGATATTGAATTTTCTTTTAACTATCCTACAATAATGGTTATTATAATACCGTCTTTTACGTTCTCACGTGTTCAAATTTTCTCTTTTATCTGTATAAGCTTACGAATTATACGGCCGGGAAATATTTCCCTATTGTTGATCGTAAACGGTCAATTTGAACACTTTGAAAAAGTTTTACAATTTAATTAAACAGCTGATAAAAACAGAACAAAAATAAAAACAAAAATTAAACAGCTGATAAATAAACAGCTGATTAAAATTTTGAATAAAGGGCTTTGAGGTGTATTAATGAAGGTATATATGTTACTGTGTGAAAAACACCAGACCTGCAAGTACGAAAAATATCGCGCGTTATCGCGGACAAATAGACAGACAAATTATTTTTCTTTAATTAATTTAGATAGATGTGCGCAAAGTGTAGCTTACTTTGAACACTAAAGAATATAAACATATACAATATGAAGGTCAACAAGTACATACCATTCGGTAGATACTTATTGACCTACTAGCACTGGAAAAGAAAACATATCAAGTGTTTTCGAAACTTTATATAACAAATTTACTCAGTATTTTGCGATGTTTGTGTAGTACAATATTTGTACTACATGTTACACTCCCAATTACAAATGCCAAGACCGATAATGAGCTATCTATATGCAGCAGAGGAAACCAATTGCAACACAATCGCAGATAAACAGTGTTCATCCCCTTCTGCATCAACGACAAATGGGAGAAGTGGTATGAAACCAAAGGGGGAAATAAAAAAGTGCCCCAAAGTTTGGTTCCAGAGAGTTCAGAAAACTTGAATTTTTGAACGAACTAACAACATGTCTCTTGGTTTTATGCAAAAAATATCTACAGTGAGGACGCAAAAAGAAAGCGTGGCTCAGATATGTGATGTGCAATAGTATCGTACAGCATAGTGATTGCGCGAATAAGTGTTGAATGCAAGAGAGAAGAGGTATTTATATGTTTCACTTGCCACTAATTAGCACGGAAGGCACACATTTAACGGTTATTCTAATAATGAACAATCAGTTCGTACGAGTCTCTGTTGTAATAACGAGTTCTTGTATTTTAAACTAATAGAACTATTTTGAGTTTCGGTAGATTAAAAGAAAGTGTCTAAATATATATGTCAATTATATTATGGGTGTAAATATGTGTATTAATGAAATATTGTCAGTGCTAGATATATTATAATAATGGATTTATGAATAGTATTATTAATCAAGACTTAAATGGATATCTATAACATATATATCTGTAAATGGATATCTATATATTAAATAAATTGGTCAATTTAGATAAGTGTGTTTATTTATATCTTGTGTTTTTGTCTCTCCGGCTTGAGAACCGGGAGTTTACATGCTCCACTCTTAGTGAAGGCATCATAGGTAAGTCCTAGAGTAGTAATTTTTGATAAGGACAATTTTACCTTATTACAGTTTTCTACTTATATATTACTTGTTTGTAAATTCACATATTGTGTTTATTTATATGCTAGCAGCTATACTGGGCGATACCCGTAGTTTAAAATATGGGAAAGATCTAAATGCATTAATACTGCTTTTCATAACAATTTCATTAAAATGCTGAATTAAAATATAAATGTGCACGGATATTGGTATTCGTTATTCAAAGTTATCTGGACAAGCAAATTTTTAGGATTAAACATTCTGGTCCAGTTAATAAACCAATTTACAGAAATATGAAGTTTGATAGACATACGCCAGAATGAAGCGCTGAAACGGCAAATTCTTATCGTACCATTTCTTATCCCGTTATAATCGCCATTTACCAACATTCGGAAATACATGCATTTAAAACCCTTTTTCCAAAACAACATAACAAAGTAATCTTATATTCTATTCCCGTAATTTATATAAAATATAAAAATATAATTCCAGTTATTTATTATAGTTATTTTTATATCAATTTCTTTATTATTGAACAAACAACATCAATCATGCATAAAGTATTGATTATGAAACACTTTTCAAATTCAATGCAATTTCAACTTCAATGCAATCAACTTCAATGCAAGGATTGGTTATATTTGAGATGACGGAACTTCACTTTGTTTTTGCATTGTGAATGACTACAGTCTATAAGGCATGGATGACCTCAAACACAAAGTACCAGAAGGTGCAAAAATTTTTCAAGCGTTAAGCAATGAACACAGTCAAACAGACGGTCGTTAGTGGTTGATATTTAGTCCAAATAAGTTAATGTGGGGGTATTGAATAAATTAACAAGAAAGATCAATCATGCATAAAGCATTAATTATGAAACACTTTCCAACTTCAATGCAATTTTATGTAAACTTCTCTAAAATACGACACATTCTTCGGTAATATTTTTAAAATTATCACAATACTACATTAATGTATTATATTTGAAAACTTAAAACTTCACAAAAAAATGTACTTCATTCAAATGACGTTATTGAAATATAAATTGCCTGGTTTAAACATCTCTAAAATGCGATACATTCCTCGGTAATATTTTTAAAATTATTATAATACTACAATAATTTATTATATTTGAAAACTTCATCGAAAGCAAATGAACTTCTTCAAATGACGTCAACGAAATATAGATCGGCTGACTCTTTAAATAAAAGCAGCATCTCGTTCATAAACATTTTTCCATTCATATAATTCATCACAATACTATAATAATTAATTTTATTTAAAACATAAAATCATGGAGGTACAAGCAATTTAACTCTTTGCTCAAAACTTCATCAAAAAATCGTTTGCTTCTCTATAAAATCAATGATTGTTTCATTTATATCAACTATATTGCAGACTGGGCTAAATAATTTTGCGTTAAAGAAATGCAGCAATTCATATACAACTCATTCCACATCATTTGGCGCATTTATGTCCTCCATACGCGAAAAGTAGAAATAAGTGAAAAGTAGAAATAATAGTGAATTGTAGAAATAATCAAAGTTGGATGATCATTTACACTCAACTATATTGTAATTGCCTTGTTTCACGATGTAGATGCACAGAATTTAAGTAAAATAAAGCGGTTTTAGGACGGATACAACACTAAATATGAATTAAAAAGAACTTTAAAAATCACGATTTTGACACAAGATGGATGGCATATTTTATTTTGAAGTGGATCAGGTGATCTCTTCTTATAAAGGATGAAATTATTATTTTAATTTTTATTTAAAAAACTACTGAATATATTTTGCAGAATTTTTTTTACATATTTAATGGGATAATTTGAATATTTGCTTAAACTTTCGAAGCAATATGTGAATTTTAAATCTGCTTAAAAAATGTTTGAAATATTAGGTCCCATAGGGTTCAATGTATTTCATTTTTTCATCCCGGGTTCAATCCAAAGTTAATTGCGTGATATTATTCATTTATATTACCATAGGTCTTATAGACCATCTGAACAACATACTAAAATTTCATTTTGATAAAGTCATCTTTACGGCTGTTATCGTGCTAACAGGCAGACAGACAGACAGAATGAACAAAGTCATAAACACTTTTCAATTGTTGTAAAGTGTTGACAAGAAAGATCAATCATGCTTAAAGCATTGATTATGAAACACTTTCCAACTTCAATGCAATTTTATTTAAAAAAGTCGAAAATGCAATACATTCCTCGGTAATATTTTAAAACTTATCACAATACTACATTGATTTATTATATTTGACAACTTAAACCTTCATTGAAAAAAATGAACTTCATTCAAATGACGGCATTGAAATATAAATTGCCTGGTTTAAATATCTCTAAAATGCAATACATTCCACGGTAATATTTTTAAAATTATCATAATACTACGATAATTTATTATATTTGAAAACTTCATCGAAAACAACTGAAATTCATTCAAATGACGTCATAAAAAAATAACACGCCTGGCTCTCTCTATAAAAGCAACATTTCATTCATAAATAATTCCCCCATTCATGTCATTCATCACAATACTATAATAATTTATTTTATTTAAAAATTAAGACCATTGAGCTTCAAGTAAGTAAGCTCTATGCGTTAAACTTCATCGAAAAATATCGTCCTTCTGTTTATAAAATCAATTAATATTTCATTCATATCAGCCATGCAGACTCCATGGACTAAATTATTTTGTGTTAAAGAAATACCGTAATTCTAATACAACTCATTCTACATATTTAGCTGTTTACATTTTACATAGGTGAAAAATAGTCTTAGTTGTAGAAATAATCAAATTTGAATGAGAATTTAAACTCAAATATATTGTTATTGTGTTGTTTTAGTATGTAGATGCACCGAATGTAAGCAACAAATAAAGTAGTTTTAGGACGGATACAACACTCAATATGAATTAAAAAGAACTTTAAAAAATCATGATTTTGAAACAAGATGGATGCCATATATCATTTTGAAGTGGGTCATGTGATTTTTTCATTTCATGGTCACGTGATCGTTTCATATAAGAGGTGTAATTATTATTTTAATTTTTATTTTAAAAACTACTGAATATATTTCGCTGAATTTTTTTTATATATTTTATGGAACAATTTGACTATTACCTAAAATTTTCGAAGCAATTTGTGAATTTTAAATCCGCTTAAAAAATGTTTGAAAAATTATGTCCTATAGGGCTCGATGTATTTCATTTTTTCAACCCGGTTCAATCCAAAACTAATTGGGTGATATTATTCATTTATATTCCCATAGGTCCTACAGACTGTCTGAACAACTTACTAAAATTTCATTTTGATTAAGTCATTTTTACGGCAGTTATCGTGCTAACGGACAGACAGACAGACAGACAGACAGACAGAATGAGCAAAGTCATAAACACTTTTCAACTTTGTTGTAAAGTGTTAAAAAGTCATAAACACTTTTTAACTATGTTGTAAAGTGTTAATAATAAAGGATAAATTGAACGAAAATCGTCTGCTGGATAAATACTTTTAATTTAAGTCCTCTCATAAGCCAGATTATGATTTTCAGTAAATAAAGTTTCGGAAAAAATAGCTTGCATAATGCTATTTCAATAGAAGAGTTTATTAATATCTCCACAATCCCTAGATTTTCAAACTCGAAAAATTGGATTATCCACAATGACGTAGTGTATAACCGTACTAAATTTTAAAATAAAAATCCGCTATAAACTGTTGATTTGTATGCAGAACAGACATAAAATAAGCTTACCGATTTATATATATAGAGAGAGAATTTAAAAAAGTTTACATGGTGTCATATAGAAAAGAAGCAAATTTCAATCAATTTATGACGTTTCAAAGGTTGAAATATGCTGTAGATCAGGTACGTTATTATTTATTTGCTACAAAGGTAAATTATTTAAATATATAGGGAAAGTCATGTGCTACCCACACCATATTTTTCAGGTTTTACCTTTGCATAATTTATGTTACAAATTTTGATTATGCAACAGAAGGAAACATTGTTATATTCTTTTGCAACGTTTCCAAAATTACATTTGCAATGCTAATGCATTCAGATAACCACTTTTTACATTTTCTTGAAAGTCGGCAGCCGAATTCCTACATACTCGTATAAATGCATATGAACGTTTCACTTCTTGTAACGAGGATTTATCATTTGAAAGAATTTACCTTTAGATAGTGAACAAAATAGCAAAGTCTGGTTTTGCGTATTTCTTGTATTTCTTCTTATTAAGTTTCAAATATTGGATATTTAGGGTTCACAAGATTGGTATTTTTTATATATATTAATATTATACTATTTTATTTGAAGGTAAGGGAAATTTATTTGGTAGTTTGATTTGTAAAAGAAATGAAAATATCAGTTTTACCATCATGTTATAGCACTTGCATATAAATTGCGAGTATTTTTGTGATTGTATATTTCATGTAATGAAATAATGTTTGAAATTAAAAACGTGGTACTTCTGCATATTCCCAAACCTCGAACATCAAAAATTGCCGCCATTAATCTGAAAGTATATGGTTGGAAAAAGGACGTGACGAAACAATTAATAAGTACACAATCATAAAAACTGAGTGAAGGAAATAAAATTGTAAAGCATTTTAATAAATACTGAATTAGCTCATTTCACAAATACTGTGAGGGCTGTCATGAAAAATGGAATTTTGTTTTCTTAATTACAAGATCAAAGACTTCTGTTTATTTCTCATTAATTGTGAATTTAAAACATATTTTCTTTACTCTTTATTATTTAAAATTTCACAGATTATTTTTATAAAAAAACATTATTTGCTTTTCGATAATTTAAACTATGAAAAACATTCGTATTTTTTATATAGGCTAAATTAAAAAAAAATAGTTCTTGTTTACTTTAAATACTTAAATTTGGAAACAAACACACATTTGTTTAGTTTCAATAATTTTAATTTTAAATATCCTCTGTTTGTTTTTAGATAATTTAAATTGAGTAAAATTGAAACTTTATATTTGAATTTTAAAACGTTTTATGTTTCAGTAACTTAAATTTGAAATTTTTTTGTTTATTTTTGATTATTTAAATTTGAAAAACTGTTTACTTTCTGTAATTTAAATTGGAATCATATGTTTACATGATATGAAAGACAAACGCATAGGAAATAATGACGTCACATTCACACAAATCGTGAGAACTTCACGCAATGTATGATGTTACAATTTCAGTAAGCACCATATATATCATAAATGGCTGGCCATCTTTTGATTTGACAACAAATATTTGCAAGTCGGTACACTACACAAGTAGCAAAAATGTACTTCATTGGGTACTTTAGAGTATAAAGTTCTAGACAAAAAAAAAACATTGCAAAATATTGTACAAGGCGAAAATCGAGAAATAAAATGTTTGATGAATTACGCGCTTGAAGCAAGCATCTTATAAAAATGAGTTATTTTTACAACGACGTTTTCTGTGTTTCTATTTTGGTTTATGTCTCTTTGGAGACTCAATAATCGACGTGTAAGTTCACTCGGGCTAATATATTATCCATCAAATTACAAAAAAGATTATTCCGTAGAGAAATAGCTCAAACAGGTGATTAAAATTATCAACCTGGCTTAAGAAGTAAAAAAACCCAACTCTTTCCTCTGGATTAAAAGCAGAGTAAATACAGTAGCAAACGCAAGAAAACGTCTGACAATAAATTACTGCTTCAAGTGACCCAGGAAGGGAACTATTACCAAACGTAAGAAAGGAATTTGAACTTTTCATTAAGGAAAGTAAACTGTTAAACATTTCCTTAATGTATAAAATACGAACTTAAATGCTCCATGAAAAAAAATAAATAGGAAAACAACAGTTTTTGTAAGCTACACGAGCAACATAAATTAGCTTCACAAAACTTGTGCGATAATTATTATAAAAATACTCGTGTATAAAGTATTCCGAAAGTACATAGTAAAAAACAGAATAAAAGAAAACAAAACTCAATATAGTTTTTATACCATGTAATAATCATCAATTAGTATATATCGTTATAAAAATCATAAAAATTGACAAAATTATGAACCTTAAAAATGAGTTCAAATATCCAGAATTGAAGAAGAATAAACATTATTTAGGACAGGATTGACTGGAAGTTTGAAAATGTTTTGAAAATATTTAAAAATCTACTAAATTATTTGAAATTTGAAATATTTCAAATACGTTCCAAGTATTGAAATCTACTTTAAAGAAACAGCGAGGTTCTAGAACAAATTTTAAATACAGAATTCGTAGCAAAGCATTTACATAAATGTAAATAAATAAATGTCTTTACTCGTTAATAGTAAGATTTTAAAAATTCTTACACAAAATAGACCAGTTTTCTTTACAATCTGTTATGCATTATTTACGCAAAAACTAGTCCGTTCATCAAGAAGAAATTTGATTAATATTCATATATTTCATATGAAATTTCCCGCAGTCCTTGATATGGAAATAAATGGATTCTGAAACTAACGAATTGTTTATTTAATATTTAATCCAACGAAAAATAGAGAATATCATCTGACAGAGAACTAAAAGATTGCAAAGCAGCGCACACAAGTAATTTGTTTCAACAAACAGTCACTCTTTATGCTTCTAAAAAAAAATAAAAATGCACCGTTAGCAATGTACCAAAAAGAGAAATGTTGCAATATTTCATTTCTGCTCTTGACATGTATTTGGCCATTTGTGTGCATTGTTCTGTGACGGCAATAAAGATAAATTGGATTCTGCCAAAGTTGCTTAAAAGATAGTGTATCTCATTAAATAATTATCATAGTGTTATTTGATGCAATTTCAATAGCTGTATGTTTATTAATGTTAGAAAAGTCTCGGAATGTGATTTAGTTTATGAGTAATTTCCATTTGTTCTTTTTCAAGTAATTATGAAGTTGATAGATGCACCATCCGCTTTACTGCTCAATAATAGTGTGCGACGTTTGCTGTTTTAGAGACATCACCGATGTGGTTATAAGGACAAACAATTCAAAATCATACTAGAATGAGGACAGATAATTAAAGAGCCTGATTTCTAATCGGTAGCAACAGGCAAATTGTAGTAACAAGTACCGAGAAACATCAATATAGTATTTGTCTATCTTATTTGTGTCTTTTTAGACCTTCTAAAAACCCATGATGACATAAAAGACTGATTCTTTCCTCATTTATTGATCATTTGCACGTAAGTTATAATGTTATGTCACGTTTATTCATGCCGTCATATTGAACGAAAAAACGCCTTTAGTACGTTAGCCATTTTACCTAGCCATCATATAGTTCACAAATACGATCAAATATGAATGTGAAGAGTGTATGTGTGTCTTCGAGAAAGGTGTATAAAGAAACTGTTTATCAGGTTTGAATAGAGATTCATATTTGTTTCCCAAAATTAAGGGAAAAAAGCCTGATGTGGGCAGCACATGACTTTCCTTATATAATGCAATGAATTTACAACCTTTGCAGTAAAAAAAATCTGATGTGAGTAACACATGACATTCCTTATATAATGCAATGAATATACTACTTTTACAGTGAAAAAAAAAAGTTTTTCTTATAGTAGATACTTATATTCTTTCCAAGATATTGAATTTTCGAAAATGATTCGTCATTTTCATTGAATTAGCGTCATTTTAATCCATTTGGCAAGATTTTCGTTAATTTGACAACATTTCAAAAAGTCGCCAAGTTGGCGACATTCCGCCAAATTCGTCGCCAAAATCTCGCCAAATTTTACTGACGGAGACATAAGTTATTCTTATAACAGATAAATGACTATTGGCGTTCAAATACAAAAGTATTACTCGAAGTATCCTTTCTCATGAATGGAACGAGCTAGATCCACGAGAATGATGTCACTCAATTTATCGTATGGTATTACATATGAAAAGTGAACATGTTTCTCAATAGGAAATATTTTTTTCTTATTTTATATGACTTTTTGATAATTTTTTTTAAAAATGTACAATATCTCGAGAACGGTTCATATTAGCGTTCTAAAATTTATGCCAATCGTTTTCTAATAAAAAATTACATAAGAAATGTCTACTTGCGTAACTTTATTAGCGGTTTTGATTTTTTGACGATTTTTTCAATATTTCATTCGAAAATTTAGGGGGTTCTGAACATTCGATTGCGCATAGAAACAACAGGCTTCCAGTGTTTATGAATTGCGATTTTTGTACCAAATTTTGTTCGAATCGGTCCATTCGTTCGCCAGTTATCGTCTCCACAGGCTCACTGACACACACACACGCACACACACACACACACACATACTTTCACACACACACACACACACAGACATCACTTCATAAATGTTTAATTCGAGATCAGGGATGCTTGAAACGTGCTCTCCCGTCGAAAACTCGAATTCGAATTTTCGACCCCGTCTCAATACTTTCCTTATGCATTATGTATATAAGGAAAGTAATAGCAAGAACAGAAAGAATAGCAAAAAGATCCATACTCTAACATGTGACGACAAAGCAGGAAAAGTGGCCTTACCGTCCAACAGGAAATTGTTTTGCCGGTAGTGACATTTCATGTAAATGGTCAATACACCGACCATTAAAGCCTAACGCAGCTGTATTTTGATTTAAATTTCCAAATTTGTTCCAGTGAAAAACCTGATCATAGGCACGCATCATTGGAAATATTGGTATCTGATCAGGATGGTATGGATCTTTTTAGATCATCGGATCTATAAGGGTCTGATATATCTGATGGTATCTATTGCTTAAAGGATTGCTTAAAGTGTGTAGTTCTATTAATATCCGACATTGCGATTTTTGATTCCATCATAATAGTTCGTTCTTTTTACAGCTATTATGTATTGCAGAGGAAGTAATAATTAGTGTGTGTGGCTAAATTTTAAATAGCTGTATGAATTACTTGAGGAATATCTGGATTCCTTTTACAATAAAGTCTGTAACAATAATAGACTAAGAAATAGATACAGATTTCATTAAAAAGTGTAGCTTGGGGTAATCTTTGGAAATACACGACATTTTGGAATTACAATATATAAAATAGTGATATCTACCATAATATAGCACAGTGATATGTGACTTATTTTACGAAAATGAACAAATAAATATTCAAAGTTATATGTTTGAAAATCTACAACGTATAAATCATAAAGTTTAAACCCAGAATGTGGTAATGATACACAAACAAGTTATTGTAATGCATGCCATTTTCTTGTTCATCTTTTATTATAAGAAATGCATTAGGAAATTTTTTAAGTATGTGTGGAAATATTTGTTTTTAAGTAAATAATAAATAAAAACTATATTTTTTTCCTTAAGTTCTAATTGAGACTGAGGAATTAAATTATAATTACCTAAATAAAAGTACTCTCATATTTGAAAACTGCGTGTGTACAATTAAAGTCATATTTATATGAACTGCGTGAATACAACTCAAGTTATATTTACATATTTATATATTCAAAAAAAAAATCTGATGTGGGCAACACATGACTTTCCTTATATATTTCAATGAATTTACTGTAACTGTAAGAAAGTGATGAAAAAATCTTCATCAATTAGGCGTCATTTTCATTACCTTTGCATAAGTTTTGCCATTTTGACGATATTTTGTCAATGTGAGGCTAAATATCGCCAAGTGGGCGATATTTTGTAGAGCATTTCTTATATAATAAGTTCTTATATACAAGTTGGCGACATTCCACCAAATTCGTCGCCAAAATTTCGCCAAACTTTACTGACGGAGAAATAAGTTATTCTTATAGAAGATAAATGACTATCTGCGTTCAAATACACAAGTATTACTTGAAGTATCTTTTCTCATGAATGGAACCAGCTAGATCCACGAGAATGATGTCACCCAATTTATCGCATGGTATTACATATGAAAAGTGAACATGTTTTTCAATAGGAAATATATATATGTTTTATTTTATATGACTTTTTGATAATTTTTTTGAAAAATGTGCAATATCTCGAGAACGGTTCATGTTAGCGTTCTAAAATTTATGTCAATCGTTTTTTAATGAAAATTTACATAAGTAATGTCTATTTGCGTACCTTTATTAGCGGTTTTGATTTTTTGACAATTTTTTCAAAATTTCATTCGAAAATTTAGGGGGGTTCTGAACGTTCAATTGCGTATAAAAACAATAGGCTTCCAGTGTTTATGAATTGTGATTTTTGTACCAAATTTGGTTCGAATCGGTCCACTCGTTCGTCAGTTATCGTCTCCACAGACTCACTGACACACACACTCACGCACACACACACACACACACACACACACACACACACACAGACATCACTTCAAAAATGTTTGATTCGTGATCATGGATGCTTGAAACGTGCTCTCCGGTCGAAAACTCGAATTCGAATTTTCGACTCCGTCACAATACTTTCCTTTGTTGCTCAAGTCCTCTGGACGAGTCGGACGGCCTGGGTTTTCCACAATACTTTCCTTATACATTATGTATATAAGGAAAGTAATAAAACAATAACAATAATCAGGATTTCCGGGCTTTCTTCTTGCGTCCAGGCCCCCTACTCGGGTGCTGCACCAATCCCTTAAGGGCGGTCCTGCCTGATCATGAGCAATTTTACTCAAATCGCTTTATCACTTTTTTCTTTACCTCGCTAGCGCGTTTGTGTCTGGTATCAAACAGCTATTACATAGTTTTTGTTGTTGTCGTGTCCCTAACATTACATTTAAGGAAGAATGTGTGCACTGCTTCTGTTTAGTCTAATGACCCGGGGCACCCGAATGTAGAAGTCTGACTTCTGCCCCAAATAAGACATTACAACATCCATGCCCGCAGGCGGGACTCGAACCCGCAATCTGGCAGCCGAGCCGTCACGAGGAAAAGCCTGCCTCTTTGACCGCTCGGCCACCACGTTATTACAAAGGAAATGAGAAATATATATAGCTTGTTATCATCCAAATTATTACTTTCCTTATATACATAATGTATAAGGAAAGTATTGTGACGGGATCGAAAATTCGAATTCGAGTTTTCGACGGGAGAGCACGTTTCAAGCATCCCTGATCACGAATCAAACATTTTTGAAGTGATGTCTGTGTGTGTGTGAAAGTATGTGTGTGTGCGTGTGTGTGTGTGTGTGTATGTGTGTGTGTGTCAGTGAGTCTGTGGAGACGATAACTGACGAACGAATGGACCGATTCGAACAAAATTTGGTACAAAAATCACAATCCGTAAACACTGGAAGCCTATAGTTTTTATACGCAATCGAATGTTCAAACCCCCCCCCTACATTTTCGAATGAAATTTTGAGAAAATCGTCAAAAAATCAAAACCGCTAATAAAGTTACGCAAATAGACATTTCTTATGTAATTTTTCATTAGAAAACGATTGACATAAATTTTAGAACGCTAACATGAACCACCGTTCTCGAGATATTGTACATTTAAAAAAAAATATCAAAAAGTCATATAAAAAAAAAAAAAAAAATCCTATTGAGAAACATGTTCACTTTTCATATGTAATACCATACGATAAATTGGGTGACATCATTCTCGTGGATCTAGCTCGTTCCATTCATGAAAAAATATACTTTAATTAATACTTTTGTAGTTGAGCGCCAATAGTCATTTATCTGCTGTAAGAATAACTTATTTCTTCGTCCATAACGCTTGGCGAGATTTTGGCGACGGATTTGGCGGAATGTCGCCGACTTGGCGACTTTTTGAAATGTTGCCAAATTAACGAAAATATCGCCAAATGGATAAAAATGACGCTAAATCAATGAAAATGACGACTAATTGTCGAAAATTCAATATCTTGGAAAGAATATTAGTATCTACTATAAGAAAAACCTATTTTTTTTACTGTAAAAGTAGTAAATTCATTATATAAGGAAAGTCATGTGTTGCCCACATCAGATTTTTTTAACTAAGTAAATCTGATATGGGCAGCACATCTCGACTTGCCCTGAATAATGTAATAAATTTACTTCTTTCACAGTGAAGAAAATATATATAAGATCCACGGCACAATGTTTTTATCGTTGAATTGTACATCTGGCGCGTTTCCAGATGACACCATGTAAAACTATTTGGTACGTTCCCATTTAACTTATATTTCGCGCAACTCTAAATTGATAATTATTAATGTCCATAGCATCCACAATAAGCCTTATAGTCCATATATTAAAATAATTTAATAATTAATTCATCAATTCAGCGTTATTTTCGTTAATTTTGAGTCATTTGTGCAATCATGATGATATTTGCTTCAATCTGGGGGGAAATATCGCCATGTTGGCAATATATCCCAAATTAGTCGCCAAATGCGCCAAATTTATCAGTAAACGTAACAAACAGTCGGAGAGAAGAGCCTTTCACATATATAAAGGACTATTGGCGAATTGTTCTTTGTCAAAATACAAAACTATTACCCAAAAAATATTTTATCGTGAATGGAACGAACTTGATCCAGGAGAATATTAACGACATTTTCGCATACTATTGCATATGAAATGTGAACATATTTTAGAAAAGATTTTTTTTTAATTGTATGTAATATTTCTAAAAAATTCAATTGAAAATTACATAAATTACATAATTATATAAAAAAATGGTCATCATACAAAAATTACATAAGAAATTATCTTTTACGTAAAATTATTGAAGGATCTGATTTATCAAAGATATTTTTCAAAATTTCATTCGAAAATTTAGGGGATCTTCCTAACATTCTATTGCGTATAAAATAAGCTCCTAGTATCCACTGATTGTAATATGTATACCAAAATTCTTTCGAAACGCCCCATTCGTTCGTGAAATATCGCACACACACACACACATATCACTTCAAAATTTTCTAGTTTAAGGGTACTTGACGTGCTCTTACGTCGAATACTTGAATTCGAATTTTCGCCCCCCCATCACAATACTCTTCTTCTACATTATACTACGTATATGTATAGGGAAGGTAATAGATAGACCACAAGAGCGGATCCTGTTCATATGAGTATATACGTAAAAGCCTCCTTTCCACAATATATTTACATAACCTAGATTGCACCAGGATGCACCAGTTCCCATAACTTAAAATACATTGAAGTTTGAATACTTATCTTATTACACTCTTTATCTTTGTCGAAATTCCCTTTTATTTAGAATCTTTATGATAGTGATATTTTTCCTCCAAGGAACTGGAAAGTAAAATTTTAAACATAAGTAAAATATGTCCTCGATAGATGGCGCTACAAATACTCGAAATCTGATTTATTGCAAATGAGAATGGCTGCATGTGATGAGCAGAGTACTCCAAGACAAATATATATTCTTCATCTTACTTCTTCTTTCTTCTCCGAGCTTGAAGTTTTAAATTCGGTTCTTATTTTTAGCGGAATATTGTGAATGTTGGTTCTGATGCTATTTTTTTCAACTTTTGTAGATGATTATTGATTATTTAGTGTTCTAAACATTATGCACCCGCACAATTTTATACTGTATATTAATTTATATTTTTTGAATTTTTCTATAAAACTTTGCACATGTAAAGTAATTAAACATTCGACAATTGTTTAGGTGGATTTAAAGGTGTCAAACATCTTCGTTTGGGGATCAGATATTTTAAGAACCTTGCCTTTGTGACTGCTTTTATATCTGTGAATTAGTTTAATGATATTTCGTGTGATTATTAAACTTATTAAGGTTTTTGGTTTAATCTATTGCTAGAAATTGCGTATGGAAAAATATCTCAATTTTTCGAGAATTGATAAAATACCGTAAATATGCGTTTTGCAAATTATTAAACAAATAACCATCTTATATGCATTTTTGTTAAATAAGAAAAAGATATTCGGCGGTGGCTCCAGTGAATAGAGTTGAAAAAATTTTTGGTGAATAACATTTAGTAAAATAAAATACATTTTTTGTAATATCGAAAAACATGAAGAACTCTATTGAAAATCTTATATAAACTTATAAGGCCTTCAAAGAGCTACAAATTATTGCTTATTGTTTATAGGTATAACTTTTAGTTTTATAAGTATGAGCATTACAAACTTGAAAAATGTAAAGTATTCATATTATTTAAATTGATTATTGCTGATGATAACTTAAAAACCATAAGCTCTTATTTTAAAAAAATAAATAAATATAGATTTAGAAACTAATTTACTCATACATATTTTTATCTATTACTATTTATATGTATCGTTTATGGTTTTGAAGATATTTCGAATCAATGTATGGAAAATGAAAGAAAACCTCGTACGGACAAATGACATAAGTATTTTTCGAAAAAATAGAGCTCGATTTTACACTTTTGACGACACTTTCTCCAATCTGGACGATATTTCCTCCAAGTATCTATCTCCAGATTGGCTACATTTTGCTAAATGACTCGCCAAGTTGATCGCTATACATTACAAACAAACGGAGAGTAGAGCATTTTTTACTTTCCCTGCAATACATCGTAATGTATAGGGAAAGTATTGGAATCATACCGAAAATCACAACTCGAGTTTTCGACGGATCTATACGTTTCGAGACCTCTAGAATACGAAAAACTATTTTTAGAGTGACGTCTGTGTGTGTGTCTGTCTGTGCAGATTTTGTATCCACTGTAACTAAAAAAGTATTTGACCGAATTTCATAAAATTTGGTAGGTAAGTCAATTCTGGGCGAATCTGGGGCTGATTAGTTTTGGGTACGGGATAAAAGAACCCGCCTTCTTTTGCGAAATGGCCCGCAAAAGCTTGTATCCACTCTAACTGAAAAACTAATTGACCGAATTTCACAAAATTCGGTAGATGTGTCACTTGTGGGTTACCCTGGTGCTGATTAGATTTTGGTACGATTCGGAAAAAGTAACCTGCCTTTTTTTGCAAAATGGCCTGCAAAAATCGTCAAAATCTAAACTAAAGAACTAGGTATACTCAAATATATCCATTAAATGCTCGTTTAATACGTAATTTTTAACGACGAAAAGAATAAGACCAACCGCATTACATTAGGTCTAGCCGTTCTCGAGATATTTTAATTTTTCGTATTTTCTCTACGCCATCTTTGAAAATAAGTCCGGTTACCGAATGAGAACGAAAATTGAATTAAAAGTGAATTAAATTTAATTGAAATAAAGAGAACGTGAATATAAGTCTGCAGGGAAAGTCATGTGCTGCCCACATCAGATTTTTATATATAAATGAGTGTTCGCGACTTATTAGGCGCCAAAATATAAAACTGTTACTCACTCCGCCGTATATTCATGATGAGAAAAAAAAAGTACAAACTCATACACAGATTTTCCGTTTTCCTTATATACACGAAGGAATAAATGAGATTGTGCTGTGCTAAATGAAATAAGCATTAATTAAACATAATTCCACAATATTTTTCTATTCCATCGAAAGCAGCTTCTTCATCTTGTGTACTCCTCTTACGCAAAGGGACAAAACGTGTTTCTCGTCTAGCCGATAAAAATGCACCTTATGATACAGAGTCAATAAACATTCTTTAAGAAAGTGCCAGATAAACCTGTGCTACTAATTTATTTCTGATTAAGTATTACACTATATGCTATAAAAATTTTATATTTTTAAATTCATATTGCATGATGAAGTGTGCTTCATGAGAAAATAGAAAAAGGAAATGAATAGAAATATGTTACGAATAACATAGTGGTATATATATTGTTCTAATAATATTTTATTTTTACATCCACTTAAACATTAGCCTTTCTATTATTAGCACCGCCCTTTTGTAGCTCTGATTGTATATTATCACTTATTCTTGCCTTTTCGCATTACTGTTATTTATTTATTACGAATGGCAACAGTAGATCATTTCTTTTTCCTTTGCGAATGGCAACACAGGTCTCTTCGTTCTGGGTTCCTGGGTTCGACAGGTTTGTGCATTTGTAGTGTTATTTTCCAGGTATTCTTGTTTTCTTTTATTTTTTCTTCTTTATGTATATTGTCCAAGTAGAAATAGTTATTAATATATATATATATATAGATGAAATATATGGCATACTCTAGTAAATTTAATTCTACTCTAATGACATGATATATATATATATATATATACAGAGAGAGAGAGAAGAAGGCTAATATATGGAACATAAAATATATGGCATACTCTAATTCAACAACATTAAACAGGTTAAATTATATCCGTCAAAGAGAATTTGAAATATTATATCTAACAAAAGGAAATCAATGATACCAGAGAATTAAAATTGATTTTATTTTTATACTAAAAGGTAATATAAGCAACAAAACATGGGAATTAAATTAACTGTTTATAAGAATGATACATACAATCTAAGCACGTGCGTCAAAGGAATGGTAAATGCCGGAAGCCCAATATTCCAAAAATATAATGAAGAAATGATGTAAAGTTGAATAGATGGAATTGGATAAAACCTGTGTGGATGTTACTTTTCAAGGATCTTTACATTCACAGAGCTTCCAAATGTGTTTCATATTATGATGTAACCACGTGGTTGAAAAGCATAAAAAGATCCGATACATTATAAAATAGAAATAATAAGAGAAAAATGGAAGGGGAGGATGATAGTACAAATAAATAAATATAGCAATATTTAACAAATTAAGTAATATGGATGCGATTCGAAAACAAATGATTACATATGATCACCCTCACTCTTGACGCCGAATATAGCAATGAACTAACACAAGAAAAATACTCGATAGAATTGTAGCGAGCGCCATCTGATGGGAAATAATAAGATTGGTTGTATATTGGAAGTATATGCACAAAAGTATATTGTAGTAATTAAAAATATGACTTCAGCGATAATTAACATATTTATAAATTGAATTTAAAATTTCTATTGTGATAATTAACAAAATTATCTAGATAGGATTCAGCCTTACAGTATTATAATAAATCGGCTAGATGGCGAATAAATTGTGTATTTTCACATAACCTAAAATTCCCGTGAAATTCATTAATGAAAATATTTTTGTATATTTGCTTACTCATACAGGCGTTAAAATTGATAATCTTGTGAATTTTAAAGGGAAAGTTTTTTGTCAAAAATATTTGAGAAAAATGAAAAATCATCATCATGAGCGAGAGTTAGATCTAAAAAGTTAACACTTGATGATATGTCTTCTTTTATTTGGTATAAGTGATAAATCTGGGGTATAAAAATAATAGAAATCTACAGCAGTTGCTGTCTTAATAAGAATGACATCATCAATATAGCTGTAGAAAGTATATACAGGGTTTATTAAATTTGACACGTAGATGTAAAGATATATTTGTTAGAGCAGAATTAGCAATTCCACCTTAAGAAACACCCTTAATTTGCATATAAACTTTATTGTCTTGCATCAAGTAATTATTAGAAAGAACATACCGTAGAATTTGTTGCACATATGATTGATCAATATCCAAATGTTGTCTATTATAAAACGATTTAATTAAAACCCAAATTACTTTATATAGATCTTCTAAATCAATATTTTTAAATAAGTCCTTAAAATTATAAGTTTGAAATACCAATATATTAATTAGTCCAAATTCTGAATTAAATGATAACTGTTATTAATAATATGAGAAGATGAATTATCAATAATATTAGAAGTAATTTTATAAAGAATGGCTAATAGAGATTTACTAGCAGCTGTTGCATATAATTTTTGTCTAATAGTTACAGATCAAAAAGACATAGGGTTTATATGACATTTTGGGATCATAACAATATAAGTGAATCTTAGATTGTTGCAAGGTAATTTTAATAGCTTATGAAATGCAATAATTTTCTTAGATATAGTTGTTGCTGAAGAATCAATATTTTTAAATGTATTATTGTGATTTAGAAAGTTGTTTAAAATTTGTACATAATATTTCTTGCAAATGATGGCGTAATTATATATATATATATATATATATATATATATATATATATTTGTTTGTTTTCAAACTTACTTTACACTTTTTAGTTTTCAAATTTACTGTTTGACCTATATTATCACTCTCTTCCTCCTTTCAATGCGTACAAACTCAATCCATGCTAACGAAAGCTGCATTTCTTATTGCAGTATATGATATACGACTTTTCTTTCACAGTTTAATAAATATGTTTGTTGACTCCATAGATCAATTAAATTTTGTATACATAAAAGATGTGAATACTCACATAAAATGTATTGCCAGGGAAATATTCGGTTTTTTTTTTAATCTTCTCCGCAGTTAGTTAAATCTGTGTTAAATAAGTTATAGAATATAGGTTGATATGTATGGCTTTGCTTCTGGTGGACTTGTAAATGTTAATTATTTCCGTATGAATGACTTGAGAATATTTTTTACATAATTGTATCATAATAAATATCAATACTTTCAGGTTATAGATAGTATAATAGCTGCGGTACCGGCAGCTAACGGCCAATACATATAGAAGTAACATTTTTTCAATCTTTTACCAGCTACTTTTTAAGCAAATAAATGAAAAAATAAAATAAACGCGCCTACTATACGTGTGTATATGTCAGTAAGCAAACTAAGCCTTAAATTAGCACCTTTGCATAATCAAAATCTATAAAAACCGCATTTTGGTTGTTTTCTATATCAAATATATTTTAAAGATTTAAAAGAAAAGTACCTATTACCAGAACACACGGAATGAGAAATCCTTTATTTAATCGGTTCAATAGTTCAGGCTGTATGTCCGTTAAAACTGAAGAAGAAAGAGCGCAATAATAATCCTAATCATGCTTTCTAATTTTTTTTAGCACTTTATGCTTGCAATGTATAAATATGTTTCTAAACTATAAAAATGAGTATAAAGTGTCGCATATTTATATGAAGATTAAAGTGGTTAATCACAAAAATATGGTGTAAATGTCTAATTATAATTAATTACAATCATTACGTTGTGTTGTAGCTACTTTTTAAGCAAATAAATGAAAAAATAAAATAAACGCGCCTACTATACGTGTGTATATGTCAGTAAGCAAACTAAGCCTTAAATTAGCACCTTTGCATAATCAAAATCTATAAAAACCGCATTTTGGTTGTTTTCTATATCAAATATATTTTAAAGATTTAAAAGAAAAGTACCTATTACCAGAACACACGGAATGAGAAATCCTTTATTAAGATCGGTTCAATAGTTCAGGCTGTATGTCCGTTAAAACTGAAGAAGAAAGAGCGCAATAATAATCCTAATCATGCTTTCTAATTTTTTTTAGCACTTTATGCTTGCAATGTATAAATATGTTTCTAAACTATAAATAAAAATGAGTATAAAGTGTCGCATATTTATATGAAGATTAAAGTGGTTAATCACAAAAATATGGTGTAAATGTCTAATTATAATTAATTACAATCATTACGTTGTGTTGTAGCACTGCGTACATTGCTTATAGCCGCAATAACCACCAGTGTGTGTCGCCCAGTTTGGTAGTTACTTTTGAACGCTGTCCGCACTCTACATTCCATTTTACCGATTTCACTCATAACTACTGATCTTCGCCTTAATACCGCATTGTAACTCACCAATTTCTCAAATCTCTCCAGTGTATGTTAATTCATCATCGTTTTACAACTATTTCTCTATAATGACTGTTCTTTGCAACATCATTTATCTACTGCACAAGGTTTTTCTCTGAACTCCGTCCTGGCCGTCCATTGGATGTCAGGAATCTGTGGGGGTCTGGTCCAGGTGTCCATTGGATAATATCTTATTGTCCGCGGAGTCAACTCGTCATTGGTCGACCACAACCACTGTCTCGAGTCCACAGACATCCATGATATCATAAATCGCTGTCTGTGCCATATTGCCATAAATCGTTGTCCTCCCATAACATCAAGTCTGGCGCCTTTTTATCGCCTTATTATCGCCTTGGTATTTATTATTAAAAACTATTACCTTTAAAAACTGTAAAAACCTGTATCACATTTTCTTCAACTCCTCATTGGTCGATCATTTTCACCGCCTCGAGTCCACAAACATCATGTGACGTTTGTAGCCGTGAATCGTTGTCCGCCTGTAACATCCAGTCTGGTGCCTTTTTGTCACCTTGGTATTTATTATTAAAAACTATAACAAAAACAGTAAAAACCTGTATCACATAACGTATGTCTGTTTTCCTTCAAGGAAGTGTTGTAAGTTATATTTATTGTGTCTTTATTGTGCATGAAAATGAGCTCAAACTGCTGCCTAAAATATTATTACATAAAAGGATTTTAGTAACAACATGATCAGTTGATTTATGCAACAGCTTATGCTGTTACTAACACAGTATTTTTATTTCAAATACTGTTAAACATTGCCTGCTATTTTGCGTAAAATTATACTCACCATCCGGGCATGTAAAAATAATCCAAACCTGTTCAGGAATTTTTAAAAGCTTTTTTTGTCAAAACTCATGTTCGAAATAAGACAATTTCTCCCCTTTTATCAAAACGTGAAAACAAAATCATCTTGAATTAGAATATTTTCACAGCTGTTTCATCTGAACATTTTAAAAGATTAATTAATCAAAGAACAAAGAGAGCTCCGATGTTTGCTATAAACACAAAACATCCTTTGTTCTTTTAAAATCAAAGGCAAACGGAAAAGAAAATGACGTTTCGTATTCCTTTTCTCTCGAACTTTAAACTTTTATTTTCTACTTAATGAAATCCTTTTCATTTGAAATCTGAATCTATGGCAACGAGAAATCGATTTGCATTCCGAAGGAATAAGACGAAATAACTTCCTGGAGTTGCTGAGATGCAGACGATAAATATTTTGTACCATGCATTTTATGCTTCATTTAAATGAAAACTGGACATTTCGTTTATAGTTTTTTGCGATTATTGCCCACTGAGTAAACGATGCTTGAACATATGTTACTTTTCCATTATACGTATTCTAATGCTTTGGAAAAATATTGAGATGGGTCGAAAATTCGAATTCGGATTTTTGACCGAAGAGCACGTCATCCTTGAAATTGAAGATAATGTTTTTGTGGTGATATCTGTGTGTGTGTGTGAGTGTGTCGAAAGAAAGTCTGATATTTTGATCAGAGACCACCTGCGAAGGAAAAGTTGCATTCCTGACAGAATCGTCTGAATAAATGTAATTGAGCTTTTAAAGTTCTTAACTTTCAAACTAACTTAATTTTTTAAAAAAATCTCGCGAATTATTTCGTCCGGAGGCCTAGCATATCTCTGTACCGTCGTTATTTAGTCATTATCTAAAGTTTTAATTTTTCACTACAAATAACGCAGATGGACATACAGAACACACAGAAAAATGTCATTATCTAAAACTGAACTCCTTTGTAATATTGCACGCCAAGATACAGTTTTGTATTCCGATACTGGGTATTATATAATCGGACCTTAATAGACGATGGCATAAATGGATTTGTCAAGGAAATAAATGAATGTCGAATCGAGCTTTATACTTCAGTTCCAGTTCCATCACAATCTTATAAACATCAGAGTAATTCAAGACATCATACTTAAATAAAAAATGTTGCCTATAAATAAAATAATATAATTAAAGCTGTCTGCGTAACACGTGAGCTGTATATGCCATGATCGGCTCGGCTCTTAACCCTTTCGGGACGACTGGCACGCCCGCGTGTCGGCTGCGAACTTGCATTCAAGGACGGACGGCACGCACTGGTGACGGAGGAAACTTTACAGTAAACGGCGAGTGGCACGCATGCGTGCCTTCACGTGGAACGTTTTAATTTGTCTACTAAATGGCGTTAAATGTCCGTGGAACTAACTTCAACGTATTTTGAAGATACATGACCTTGGCATAAGGAGTTTACAATGAATAATTTCTCCATTTGGAGCGGTGAAACATGATTTAGTAATATAAACAGACAGAGCAATTCTCGCAGCATCAACAATTTTATAATTGAGTTTCGAGTTTTGTTTTTATTTCAGCGTTATGATTTCGTTAGTGAATCATAGGAATATAAGAGAGTATTTTTTTGTTTGGGTTTTAGAGGCAGTGAAATTATTCGTTTATTTCGGATGAAAGAATGGAAGCAACAAACGAGTATTTTGTATTCAGATTTGTATGAAAAATATACATCAAATAGAAAATAAATATTTTTTTTATTCCTGAAAAAAGTAGATTTCTGTGTTGAATAGGTGATTTTTAGTGAATTTTTTTCGAGAGTTAGGCTTAGCGCAAAAAATTTGCTGTCCTTTGGGAACAGTTCGGAAGCGAAGCGCTCCGTCTTTTGGGTCGCGGCAGTTCGGGGATGCCGCCGTCGCGAAAGGGGCTCTTAAAGCCATGCGTGCATTTTTATAATATAAATACATTATATTTTAGTTGAAGTTACAGGATAATAAATTGTCAAGCTATTAGCTGTTTGCCTTTCTTTGGAAGCCATTCCGCGTGGTTTGCCGTACTATGCGAATACGCAGTAATATGGTTAGGTAATAGTTTGTTGGTACATCCAATACAGTGCCAATCCGAGTGAATCTCACCATAAAATATCTCCTTGATTTCGTTCATCTCGAAACTCAATAGATTTCTAATATTCGTACTAAATTTGTTTGAATGTAATTTATTTGCTAAATTTGTTACGATTTCTTGTATAAAAACATAAATATGGATCACTTTAAGCTACTAATATTACAAGTATAAAACAATTGATGTGGGCAACCAAAGACTTTCTTTATATATTGCAATGGATTTACTCCTTTTACAGTCGAAAAATAATGTATAAGATCCACGGTACTGTGTTTCTAACGTTGAATTGTACATTGGGAGATTTTCCGGATGATAACATGTAATACTATTTAAAAGTACCAAATTAACTTATATGTCACACAACTCTACATTAACAATTATTAATATTGGTAGTATCCTCAATAAGTGATAAAGTCCATATATTAAAATATTTTAATAATTTTTTTCATCAATTATGAGTTATTTTAATTAATTTAGCGTCATTTTCGCAATTTTGACGATATTTTCATCAATCTAAGGCAAAATATCGCCAAGTTAGTCTAGATTATTCGCCAAGTCTTTGCTAGATTATTTCCTAAGTTGCCAAATACATCACCAAGTGTTATAGACAAATGGAATGAAGAACATTTCTTATATACTAAAATGTATGCCCGTCATATGATGGAAACCAGAATTTGCGAAACATTACTTCCAATTTGGCATCATTTTTATCAATTTAGCGATATTTTTGTGACTTTGGCAACATTTAAAATAGTTGCCAAGTTTGCGACGTCCCGTTAAATTTCTCACTAAGCGTTTAGGATGGACGGACGGAGAAATGGATTATTCTTATTGTCTACGCTTATGTTCTTTACAAGATATTGAACTTTCATCACCTAGTCGTCAATGTCATTGAGTTTGAGTCATTTTTATCAATTTGGCGACATTTTCGTTAATTTGGCAACATTTAAAAAGTTGCCAAGTTAGCGATATTCCGCCAAAATCTCGCCAAGCGTTAGGGACGGAGAAATAAGTTATTCTTGCCAAATACATCACTAAGTGTTACAGACAAACGGAATGAAGAACATTTCTTATATACTAAAATATATGTCCGTCATATGACGGAAATCAGAATTTGTGAAACATTTCTTCTCATTTGGCGTCATTTTTATCAATTTGGCTGAATATTTTTGTTGCCTACTATGCACATCTACATTTTATAGTTTGAAAGATATTTCTTGTGAAAGTAAACAAAAACTCATTTAGGCGAAAGCTTTTTGTTTTTTTTGAAAAAAAAAATCAAAGTATTAAATTATTGAAGTTATTTTATATATTCATGAAAAGGAATACATTTACAATGATACAAGTAAAACTATTTACATATTTATCTTTTAGGTTCGAAGATAAATGTCCAAAATATTTACAGTTTCCGAACCGTAACGATTTCAGCCGGAGATTCCTCAACATAGATGTTATTAACATCTATTAAAATATGCTGCGTTTTCCTTTTAAAAATCTATCCCAACTTACAGTGTAACAAGTTTGCGCATAATTGAAGATTATTTGTGTCAGTCAGCTTAAAGCTTCACAAATGTCAAGTTGCAACACAATTTTGAAATTCCACTGATCTTATATTCTGTAACATTTTCGTATACGATATCTCTCCCTCAGGAATTCATCCATAATCGCGGGTTCATAAATATTTCTTAAGATTTCAATAGCTGGTATTTTTTAACCTGACAAAAATTTCTCAATTTGAAATACAGTCTGTCAAAGTCTTGTCTATGATATCTTAGAAATTATTGTTCTACACTTGGATGTCTGAAGGTCTATCAATAAGGTAATATGACTATAATCCCCTGTGTAAAGTCGGTTTTTAGGAGCGAGTGTATACTGCAATTTACTTCAATATTCATATAAGAAAGTTGAATTAAATTATGGCATCGTTTAAGAATTTAGAAATATTTCAAGTTTTCAGACATTTATTGAAAATTATTATGTTTGTTGAATAATTCCTTGAATAATGTCTATATATTACAAAAACATGAATGACGCCTCCGCTGTTGCATAAATTTCGAGTCCTGTGAGATTCTCTGTCACTTACTTCAAAAACTATAGTACACAAAAATAAAATTTGGTATATTTGTAGGAAAATATTGGAGGAACGTTATAAAATAAACCGTTTTTCGGTTTTTAATTTCAGTTTGAGAGATGTTTAATGTTAAAGTCAAAGAAATAATTTTTGAATTGCGAGTTTGCGTCCCGGCCGGACTAGCAGGACTAACAATACCAATGACAATACCACGTTGTTTTGCAGATATGTACTTACATAGTTGAGATTTTGAAAGACGGAGCTCTTTTTAAAGTTTCAATTTAGTTTGAGTTATTTAATTTTTAAAATATCGTCTTTTAATATTTGTCAATATGTGCAAAGATTTCCTTGCCCAAGATAATTTCGGGTTGGCTTCTTTTTGTTGGTTGTTTGCAGAAACTGTGGCAATGACTGGTTTTGCGTGGGGTATATGGCACGGATCTGCTTGGGTTGATTTCTGGATCACAAGTTTATCTTTGTCACAGCAAATACCTTATTGTTCTCTAGTTCGAGGAATCTTTCATCTTGGCAACTGTTTATCGGCTTTCTAGCTTGACCAAATTTTCAAATGTCGTCTTCTTTGTAGCACGAAGATTCTTTTCAAACTGATCTTGTCCTCTCATTTTGCAATCTTAATTTCATTTGTATCTTGTTTCGGGTAAATATAGTTATGTAATGGCTGTGTTTATATTATGGAAAAGAAAGCATAAATGTACAATTAGTATAATTTAATGCTTTAATTCTCTCTCTACTGAACAATTTCTATTATTTTATGCTGTTATTGTTATTGCTTATGTAAACAAGATGCTTACTCTACTTATTAAGTTTTAAATAAATTAAAACTTTTTGTTCTTTTGTTATATGTAAAGATTGTGTTAGAAAGCAAATTGAACAAAAACGTCAACATTAGAATGTACATCGATATGTTTATGTTTAAGAATTGAGCAGTAACATGAATAGCAGTAACATGAAGTTTGCTCCTATTGCATAAGAGACCATATCAATCATAACACCCACATTGGCATTCCATATGGCATTCTATGTAGCATTTCATGTGGCATTTAATGTGTCCTTGCCTGCATTAGATGGTAAGTAACTTACCATAGCTTCTATAATTATCTATTGCATTTTGTCTCACATGTGTGATCCTTATGTTTACTTTCCCTACATATGTAGTATAATGTATAGGGATAGTATTATGATGGGTTCAAAAATTCCAATTTGAGTTGTCGGCAGAAGATCACGTTTCAAGCAATCCTGAACTCGAATCGAACGTTTGTGAGGCCATGTCTTTGTGTGTCTGTGTGAGAGAGAGAGAGATAGAGAGTTTGTGGATGCGATGTTTTACAAACGAATGGAGCGTTTAAAGCAAAATTTAATACAAATTCTACAAATTGGTGAATATTAGAGCCCTACTCGTTTTAAACGCAATCGAATGTTTGGAAGATCCTTAACTTTCGAATGAAATTTTGAAACAAATCATTAAAAAATCAATAACTTTAATAACATTGAATACATTATTGTTTATTATACACATGTTTATTAGAAAACGAATTACATAAACTTTAGAACGCTAGCATGAACCATTCTCGATATATTGTACGTTTATAAAATACATTTTTCAGAAAATTTCTTAAAGTAAAAATATTATTCTAGTGGATCTAGTTCATTCCATTCACGAAGTAAGATATTCTGTGTAATTGCTTTATACTTTGATGCTCAACAGTCTTTTATATATAAAAATGTTCTGTCTGTAACGTTTCGTCTCAAATTTGGCGAAATTGTTGACTAATTTGGCAAACTATCGTCAAAATGACGATATTTCGAACCATATTGAAGAATATATCGTTAAAATCGCAAAAATGATGCTAAATTAACGAAGATAAAACCGATAAATTGATTAATTAATTTCAAAATATTTTAATATATGCTCTATATTGTTTATTGTGGATGCTATTAACACTGATAATTATCATTTAGAGATGAGTGAAATTTAATTTAATTGGGCACTTCGAAATAGTTTTACATGTTGTTATTTGGAAAAACGCCCAATCTATAATTTAACGTTAACAATATTCTGCCGTGGGGCTTGTATATTATTTTTTAATGCGAAAGAAGTAAATTTATTACTTTATATAGGAAAAGAACATGCACTATTCACATCAGATTTTTCAGTAATAAGTAAATCAATCCCCATTTTACCCCGTAAAAAATATAATTTTTTGCTTACATAACTTGACATTGCTTTTGAGTATCAGATTCCATGTATCTATCATATCATTCACCCCGATAATATTTCTAATAGCTAGTATCAGAAACTGTACTATATATGTGTTGACCAATTATGTACAATCAATTAGAGTTAGTTTTTCAACCATAATGATATAATAACAAATAATAAATTTCACCGTAATGAATCAGTGAAAGATAATAGAAGTGTAATTGGATACTGATAAGTTTGTATTATGTTCCAAAAATTGATAAAATTTAACATGTTAAATTTGGGGATAAGATGAAACATCTTTGAACTTTTGCTTTGACTTATATAAATACCAGTAATATATCCGTTCTTCGTACGGAGGATTTAATATAAAGAAACTTAAAATGCACAATCATGTGCAAATTCCTATAGTATACTAAATATAGTATAGTAATACCCTGGTTACTTATAGTATAGTAATACTCTGGTTAAAATATTTTATTTAATGCTCCCCAAAAAAGTTTAAGAATCTTTATTTATGCTATGCAAAATTATCTTCACGGGCAGATATGAAGAATGAAACATAATGGTCCCTTTTGTAAGCAAATTTACAAAAAATATTAAATTTAATCAATATATGAAAAATAAAAGTGTGTGGGACCCGTACTACTTATATACGCGAATATTAGAAGATATAATCTATATTAGTAGATTACATGTATAAATTGAAAATATCAATAAACCCGTAATCTTTAAACCTAAAGCCAGTTATTGATTCCAATGAAATTCCAAAATGAAAGCGCTAAAATTATGTGGGAATACACATACCCGTACTAATATTGTCGCAGATTAGAAAATATGCCCGTGTGTTAGTAGAAGATTACCCGCATTACAATATGAGTTTTAAAAATCTTTGCCAAGATGAAACAGATGACGTAATAATTTGAAATATCAGTAATCCCCGTAATCTTTATACCAGAAGGCCGTAATTGATTCCAATATATGCCAATATATATCAAAATATATGAAAATATATATCAAAATATATGCCAATATATCTGCATTACTTATATTCTCGTAGATTAGAAGATATATCCGTCCATTTGTAGAAGATTACTCGTACAACGTACAACATACGAGTTTCAACATTTTTTGCCATAATAAAACAATGGCATAATAACTTGAAAATATCAATAATCCCTGAATCAATAATCGCCGAAACTATCAATAGTAATAATGTTAAAACCTGAACACCGTAATTGATATTATTCAGTCCAAACTGCAATATCAATGAAATTTATTTTATATACATATCTTTATTATTCAAATCGGAAAAGATTTAATAAAAATCATAAACACATTGGATTTAAATCCGTTGCTAATGTGACATCATTTGCTTCAAATAAATTGGTGGAATACATATCGTCTGAATAATGCTATCTCTATGGAAGGTTTGGCGATATTTTCGTCAATTTTAGCGACATTTAAAAAAATCACCAAATTTATCGCCAAGTGGGACTGTAGAACTGAAAGTCCCACTTGACGACACATTAACAAAACATCTTCACAATACTATCTCCTAACAAAACACCGTTAATTTCATTGATTTTGCGCAATTTTATTAATTTCTAGATATTCTTATGGATTTACAAATATTTTTATCAATTTGGCGATATTTTAAAAATTCGATAAATATGTTACTAAGTAGGACGGTTGGATTGATAGACAAATGCTTCCGAAACATCATTTCAGCACACTCTTCTAACAGAATAGAATTAATTTCATTGATTTGCGTCGTTTTTATGAATTTGGGGACATTTCCGCCAATTTGGTAAAGTTTAAGAAAAGTTGCCAAGTTAGTGATATCCCGTCAAATTCGTAGATCTGGATTTGCAGATCTGAAGAATAAAGCATCTTGATCTCGTTTGTATATATTAAATGAAAACACTAAAATTGCATTAGAATATATACCCGTTCTACTCTTATTCTGTTGCAACAACCGGCTAAATGAGCTTTTGATTTAGCGTCGTTTTTATCAATTTGGCGATATTTTCTCCAATTTGGCAACATATAAGAAACAATGTTGCCAAGTTAGCGATATCCGGCCAAATTCGTAGATTTAAATTCGCAGATCTGAAGAATAAAACACCCTGATCCCGTTTGTATACATATGAAAAATACATTGAAAACATGAAAACTGCATTACCCGTTCTACTCTTATTCTGTTTCAACAATCGGCTAAATGAGTTTATTGACTAAACACAATATGTGTGTTTATTGGCTAAACATGATGAGTTTATTAGCTAAACACAATATATAAGTTTGAAAACTCTTTGCCAAACTAAATGAAAGTGATGTAAGCAGTCCGCAATTAATATAATTAGAAGAAAAATCAAACCGTTCATTGATAAGATATATTTTTATATTTATTTATTTCTTATTCAAATAAAAAAATAATTATAAAATTTATATATCATGATATAAGAAAGAATCTTTCTCATAAAATGCTGATAATTAAATAGCCATTTTGATTTCTTAATAGTTTTCATTGTTGAGTAAGCCTATAAAAATAAACCGTGGTGATAAAGTTTCATTTTAAATTTATGTTTCAAACCTGCGATTTTCAAAAAGTGATTAATTAGCGCAAAAATCTCCCACTAAATTCAAAGATAAAGTTTTAATTCACTTTCACGTTTTAACCTTTCCGTTTGGAGAAACTAGGGAGTTAGAGAGTGGAACTCCTAGGAAAGAGAAAGAATCTCGAAACTTGGGCTAAATTTAAGGGGGGTTATTTCAAGGCAACTCACAAAATTTCATTAAATTCGGTTCAGCCGTTCTCTCGTGAATGATGAGAAAAACTAAAGTTTCGTTTTTCACTAATATCGCGAGAACCACTGGTCGTAGAAACTCAAAACATGAACTAAATTTTAAGTTGGGCTATTTCAAGGCTACTCACGAAATTTCATCAAATTCGGTTTAGGCTTTCTACCGTGATGATGAGACAAACAAACAGACAGATTTTCAATTTTATTTATATAGATAGACATTGTCAAAATAGTGACACCATAAGACTGACATGTAATAACAATAATTTATGTTTCAATTTCATTGTTGCAACTAATAATTACTGAAAATGGCATAATACTCGTAGTTTGTTTGTATTCTTTGCGTGTGATTCGAAATGTGCCTTACAGTCAAAAACTCGAATTCGAAGTTCTCCCTTCCTTTTCCCTTCACAACAATATATCCCCATTTTTATATATATATATATATATATATACATATATATATATATATATATATATATTGTATATATATATATATATATATATATATATATATATATTTATATATATATATATATAATATATATATATATATATATTTATATATATTTATATATATATATATATTTATATATATATTTATATATATATATATATATTTATATATATATATGTATATATATATATATATATATATATATATTTATATATATATATATATATATATATTTATATATATTTATATATATATATATATATATATTTATATATTTTTATATATATATATATATATATATATATATATATATATATATATATATATATAAATTTATATATATATATATATATATTTATATATATTTATATATATATATATAATATATATATATATATATATATTTATATATATTTATATATATATATATATTTATATATATGTATATATATATATATATATATATATTTATATATATTTATATATATATATATATATTTATATATATTTATATATATATATATATATTTATATATTTTTATATATATATATATATATATATATATATATATATATATATATATATATATATATATATATATATATATATATTTATATATTATATATTTATAATTTATATATATATATATTTATATATTATATATTTATATATATATATATATATATATATATATATATATATATATATATATATATATATATATATATATATATATATATATACAGTCAAACCTGTCTATCTCGAATCTCGCTGGAATGAAAAATACAAATCGAGATAAAGAGGTTTCGAAAAACAGAGAGTGAAAATTACGCATTTATTACATACCTTAATAAAAATAATCACGCAATAATTTCTGATGCTTAATTTTCTTTGAATCGACAATTTTTTTAAGGTTAGCAATAGCTGCGAATCCGTTCTGACTAATATCCTCCTGGGATTCAAGGAAAGTTCTCAACTTTTCAATAGACTTCTCAGCTTCTTTTATGGTAACTTTGGGTGAATCTGTCTCTACTATTTCATCACCGTCGTCATCAGAAACGCCTCTCACGTCGTCTATGATCTCCGTATCAGTTAACAATCCGCATGTTGTCAGGGGATCGTCCACGTCTAAAAAGGTTTCGAATGAGATGTCTAGATTAAGTCTATTCTTGATGATCATCCATTCTTCCGAATTTACTTCATTTGCTTCCACTTTCTACATCGTATCAACGCTCGTTTGTTGTTCTTGCTCTTCCTCGTTGTTTATTTGCTTAAATCTAGCTTTTAGGAAACAATTCCTGATCGTCTTCTCCGTAACATTTCTCCAAACATAGTCTGTCATCCTCATTGCATCCAAAACATTGATGCTGGGAAGGATATTGCCTTCGTCGATGGCGTCTAGAAGTTTTGGAACCAGTTCTCGTCTGTATCCTACTTTGAAACTTCGAATGATCCCTTAATCGAGGGGTTGCAGCTTGGATATAGAGTTAGGAGGCAAAAACTTTATAGTGACGTTTTTTAGAGTAGTGAAGTTGGAATGAGCATTGCATGAACAGAATAATTTTTCTTTTTTTCAAACCCATAGATTTGTCGATGTCTTTTAACCAGTCACTAAAGATTTCACTGGTCATCCAGGCTTTCTTACTTGCTTTGTAGAGAAAAAGAAACGATTTCACTTTCGAGAAACATCTGGACTTTGCAGAACGACCGATCATCAGTGGTGGACGTTTTTCACTTCCATCTTGATTAGCTGCTAAAAGTAGAGCTGCACTCACTTTACTCTGTTTACCACCTCGGCACTCGTCTCCCTTGAATATCGCTGTTTTGTTGGGTAAACATTGAAAAAATAGCCCTGTTTTATCGGCGTTGAAGACATCCATTGGCTCATAGCCTTCCAGCAGGGAAGGGAGCTCCCTGATCCATTCTTCGCAAACACTTTGAGATACAGACGCACTTTCACCATAGTTTTCTGAAAACTATGTCGTGTCTCCTTTTAAAGCTCTCAAGCCAACCGTTACTGGCTTTAAATTCGCTGCTATGGCCAAGTTCTTTTGCAAAATCTGCATCTTTCCTCTGTAGTATCATTCCGCTGATAGGAACCCCTTGGTCATGACATTGTATAAACCATTTTCTACATTTTCGACTTATTTTCACTTTCTTACTGTTTTCAAAGATTCTCTCTACCAAATCTTTGTTCTTTATTATCGTCGAAAGAGTACTCAGCGGAATACCAAACTTCATTCTTTTTAAGTAGAGGATTTCCGTCCAAAAATTTTAAAATTTTCATTTTTTCTTCCATCGAAAGAACATTTAACTTACATTTCACTCCCGCCATTTGCTTCACTTAACGTTGTAGCCACAAACTATGTTACTAACTCCACAAACAGAAGAGCAAAACTGACGAGTTGCTTATCAGTTTAATTGACCCCCAACCTCCATTGTTCAAAGTTCCCAGTCCCTACTGAAAGGGCCAACGGAAGTTCCGGTCCCTTTGTGGATTCCTGAGAAATTTACGACTTGCAGCTGTCTTTAATCTACCTTCCTACCATCTACACACGACGACGTGACTGTTGCTACGCAAGGAATATTTCTTAACGCCAACTTCCGCTACCGAAATTTGGCCTCTGAACTTCGAAGTTGTATAACGCTTCATGCCGTAATTCGAGATATGGAGGTTTTGGGAGAAAATTTTTCGAGATAAACATGGAAAATACATTGATTTTTGGCTGAAAAGGCAGGGAAATAAGTAAAGTTCGAGATAGAGAGGTTTTCGAGATAAACAGGGTTCGAGATAGACAGGTTCGACTGTATATATATATATATATATATAATCCCCCTTGACCTTTCTGCCACCCTGTAAACACAATCATTCCACCTATATATTTCCTTTTTCATTTTAAATCTTATATATATATATATATATAACATTAAGAACATCAAGTGAGATTCAAGTTCGAATTTATCACTTACGCTAATCGACGACAAAAATCAATATACCACTCAGGTATAAATAAATATATATATATATATATATATATATATATATATATATATGTATATAATTATTTATATATATATATATATATATGCGCAAAGTAAAATTACGTTTCGTTAATAATTCGCTTTCATCAATATGTTGATTAATTAGAAAATATTAGGAAAATGTTTTAGAATATAAATTTATTTCTAAAGAAATAAAAGCAACATATGTCCACACATTTTAATGCAAATTAAAAAACTTCATTATATGGATTATGGCTTATATAAATATATATGCTAAAGTGTATAATGTATGAGAATTTATCACATGAACCGGTTTTTATTAATAATTACCAATGAAGTTTGGTCAATGTAATAATTTTTAATGCGTTTAGTTTGAGATTCCTGTTCAGTGTATTTGTAATGTAACTTGTTTGCAATTTTTTGTCGCCTTAAGGTGTTTGTGTGTAATGTAATTTGTTTGTTGTAATAAATAATGAAAGTATCTTATAAATAGCAGTAATCATTATTATAAAACATTTTTTACATTGACCAAATTTCATTGCTAACTAAACTGTTAATATATGTAATATCATACACTTCCTATCGCATGACATAAAAATTACGTTCGAGTTGGGGTTTCAATAAATTATGATTAATTAATCACAGTGACCAAACTTCATAGGTAATTACTAATATTTACCGGTAAATGTGATTAATATGCAATATTTATCACATTTAATTAATACTAACAGGTTATTATTAATACTAACAGGACTTTTTACTTTACCCGTAACATAGATATATTATCTAAAATAACATAAGAATAATTAATTAGTGGATTATTGTATTATTGCATCGCTTTTTTGAATTATCTAGATTTGGCAGCTTTTCCCTAAAAAATATTAAAGCATAGACACTAATTTGTTTTTTATGTCAAGTGATTCATTATCAATAGTTAGGATTTTATTTTAATGGGTGTTTTTTCATAGCATGTTAACAATAAAATCATCTAGAATTACAATTCTTTTCGCAACTATTTCATACGTAAAATTTTTGAAAGGTTAATTAATCAAAAAGCAAAGACAACACCGCTGTTTTCTAAAAACACAAAACATTTTTTTTATTCTTTCAAATAGAAGACTAAATCATAAAGAAACAGCCTTTCGTCTTTCTATTATTTCGAAAATGAAACTTTTTATTTTTCTGCTTAATTAAATCCTTTTAATTTGAAACCTGAATCTATAGCAACGATAAATTTATTTGCATTCCCAAACGATAAAAATATATAATTTCCTGGAATAGTTGAGACGCAGATGATAAATCTTTTGTGCCACGAATTGTATGCTTCATTCAAATAACAATTGTGCTTTAATATTTACTCGCTTATGACTGATTTGACTTCCATTTCAAATATCCTAAGGCTGTCTCTACATTTCAAATTTAATGTCAATAACAACGGTCATATTGAGCTTTTATTTTCATGACGATAATACATAACATAAAAAGTAAAACTGTTTTCTTTTACTTATCCTACATTATAGAATAAGGTGACGGATTAACGCTTTTGATTATTCTAAGGCAGGAATCAATAGTTTTTACCAGCAGTCTATCAGCATATATGTGTAAAAGCTGGTGTCCGAAATGTAATCTGTCTTCTTTTACTTATCTCACGTTATAGTATAAGGTGATGGATTAACATTTTTGATTATTCTAAGACAGGAATCAGTAGTTTTTAACTGCAGTTTATCAGCATAACTGTGGCAGTCGATGTGTGAATTGTTGGTATTAACTACAGTTCAATATAGTTTCTAGCTGATTGTAATGAAATAAGGTAGTTAAATAATGTGCTACCGTGGTGCTAATTTAATTTCAGCACGTATTCTTGGAATCAGGCAGGAAATGTTCTATGATGTGACGTCACTCACGTTCTCAGACACAGTCCCTAAAGAAGTTCGTTATAGAGCCGTGTTCTTGGAAGATGGTAAGAAACAAACAGGATTATAAAAGACAAATATTGTATCCCCACATATTTTTCTATTACAAGTATTTTTATTTAGAAAAAAGTGCTGTGGTTTTAAGCAAATTTAACAACATCCAATTTGAATGTGCACCGAGCACTTATTAAGGGTGTACCAAAAGAGCTTATTTAAAGCGTATCAAGGGAGATTATTTAGGGCGTATTTCACCCACGCAAAGAGCAAAAGGCGTATTTCGAGCTTATCAAAAGAACTTACTTATTACTTATCTGGACAGCGAATTTCGGAAGGATCAAAAGATAGTATTTAGGGTATCAAATAGTTTATAACGACGCATCAAATGAGCTTATTTGGGGTGTATCAAAATAATTTATTTGGGAAGTAAGAGCCCTTTTAAGGCGCATTACGCCCGAGCAGAGGGCGAAAGATGTATTTAGATATACGGAGCGTATTAGGGCGTAGCGATCGATGTACCCAGAGCTTGGCACAAGACGTATTACGTATAAGCACGATAAGGCATGTTTAAGTACTTATTTTGGGTTATTACATCCACTTTGCAGCCGCAGGTGTGCTCGCGCAGCGGACGACAAAGTTTTTGACAATAAATGAATTTAATTAATTTTTACTTTAAATCCCGGGCAACGGTGGGCACACTTTCTCATACAATATAAATAGAAAATGTCGGCGGTAGCTCCAGTTCGATGGAGCCGAAATAATTTTGAGTGAATAGCATTTTGTAATCTCAAGTTCCAATAAGTTTCAGTTAGTCTATTCGATTTTTTCAGACTAATTTGTTTCGTCAACAGGCTTTCAAAGAGCTACAGATTACCCGCTAACTTCTTTTTATAGCTAGCTAGTACTTTTATTTTTCATCCCGATTTCATCTGAATACTCCGACTATAAACTTTACGTCAAAATGTCAAAATATTTTGCTAAATTGCTTGGCGGTATTCAAATTAATCTACAAACTAAACTGGCGGCACATAATTAAGTTCTTGAATACGTACACTTCCATCTATTCTATTCAAACATCATCAATCATTAAAAAAAAATCTTTAGAATCACCAAGTTAATTGAACCCTCTAATTTTTTCAAACAAACAAAATATTTCGTGCTTATGCGCCTATATTTCACTAAGGAGTAATTAAACACATTGAGTTGCAATGCTTGTGACATTTTATACACGTATGTGGCAGCATTACCACCTATTCTAAAACTCAAGTAAACATACTAAAATATTGAAATTATAACCACTAAACTTCGTAAACTTAGAGCCGGATCCGATATCTAATTATATACACATGTAGGGCTTTCAAAAAGCTATAAATTCTTGCATATTGTTCATAGCTGGCTATTTGAGTTTTTGAGATAAAAGCAATATAAACTTGAAAAAGGGTGAATTTTCAATCTTCTTCAACTTGAAGTTTAATCGCAACGAAATACTTTCCTTTCTCATATTACAATTTCTGAGAACTTGTTTTATGCCTGAATTTCTGTGTGGAAGGAATTCTTATAAAATTGGCACTGTCCTAAGTAAATATTATGATGGATATATAAAGCATTTATGAAGAATTATTCGAAACTAAATTATACGGTGGATTTATGTTGTCCCTAATCTTTTAACGGTATTTTTTTACAAAAAAGGAAAACTTCAAAATGCACTTCAAACCCACTGCTTTATTGACGTTCAGTCGCAAAGAAATGCTTTTATCCCAAGTAATACCGTTTTCGACAGCTTGTATTATGCATGAATCGTTGAGGTCTGCTTGGGGAAATTCTTATAAAATTGGGAATAAAACCTAAATTCACTTGATACATTGCTCTAAGTGAAAGCTCATGATGAACTTAAAGACTCATGAACATATAGTCTCTATGATGAATCATTCGAAACTGAATTAACACCTATATTTTATGTCACCTTTAGTATTTTAATGGTGTCATAAATTCCTTCAAACCTGTTTCTTTATTGACATTTTGTTGCAACGGAATGCTTTTATCCCGCGTAATAGAATTTATGACAGCTTGTATTAAGCTATGGTATGTTTGAGTCAAATTCTTAAAAAATGTTAAAGCTAAAAGCACTTGTCTTAAGTAAAAACTTTTGGTGGGTATTTATCACTTGTCATATAAAAATATATTCTACATATTATACTTTCGATTAATTTAAGCAAGATTTTCATTTATAGATTCTACATACAGATTATATTTCAACTTTCTCATGTACTTATATTGTATTTTCACATGAAACATTAAATCTGTTCAAGCATTAGTTTTTGGGTTATTGTGTCCATATATCGCAGAGACAGAAGCGTATACACATATGCGGATATTATTCCGAAAGAGTTGAGATTGTATATAGAAGATTTTAGAACGTGATTTTCATTAATATCTGGAATTTGAAAAAAAATTAGGATAATAATGTTTTATACTAAAGTAACATAAAAATAATAAATAACTTTGATTAATTAGTTTTTAAAAAAGCTGATATAGGCAGTACATGACTTTTGTTGCAGGTTCAAATTCTCTTTAGTTTTAACCTTTTCCTTACGGGTGGGACAGCGTCCATCCCAAACGAAGAACCTCTAAAAAAGACAGGTATTTGACATACCCTATCCCAAACAGTTCGATGCTCCTTCGAAAGCATTGGCGTCCATGGACACTGTCCCACCCGTAAGCAAAATGTTAATGTCAATTATTATTTTCTTGTGGAGACTGAAAATATGTTCAAAGGCAATGTAGCAAAAATGATATTTAACTAAGATATCTGGAGAATGGTGAGCCATTTAGTTGAGGGTTTTTGTTCTTATTCATGTCGTCGTCAAGAATTGAGTATAAAACAATCATTTAGTTTATTCATTTGATTTATGCCATTAACAAAGTGTGGTAGATATGCCATTTGTGGGTTACCCTGGTATTGAATAGATTTTGGTATGATCCGAAAAAATAGAACCTACCTTTCTTGTGAAATGACCGGCAAAAGTAGTTTGTATCAGCTTTAGCTAAAAAACTAACTGGCCAAATTTCGCAAAATTTGTTAGATGAGTCACTTGTAGGTTACCCTGCTGCTGATATGATTTTGGTAAGATTTGCAAAAAATAACTGATTTATCTTGCCAAATGGTCCACAAAAGTCGTCAAAATCTGAAATAAAATACTACAAATATTAATAAAATACTTGTTGTATACTCAACTTTTGATTACGGAAATAATAAGACTAACTCAATAACTCTAGGTCTAACCGTTCTCGAGATATTTTAGTTTTTCCGCTCGCATTTTTGCCTTTGAAAATACTTTCAGTCTCCAAATGTAAACAGAAGTTGAATAAAAACTGCAAATTCGGAATAATTTCAAATAATTATCCGAGTTATTTTTCGCAATTAAACCCAGTTTAATGATTTATGCAAGAAAGAAAAAGAAAACGAATTTGAGTCTGTAGAAAAGTCATGTGCTGCTTACATCAAATTTTCAATTTTTACCGCTACTTTGATAGCGTTGAAAAAATAGGACACTAAATGAAAATAATTGTATAAAAACTTTAATAAAACTGACCTAAATTTGATTATATAATATTAACAACCAGAATTGATATAAAGTAAATTAAATATAATTTTATATCGGTATTTCGTGATTAAAATGTTTAAATTGATTTGACTTCGTTCGCACTTTTTCAAATAAATCCCCACTCGACTTAAAATGCTAAAACTTTGGTAAATTAGTTGAAAATGATTTCTAAAAATTTAGTATTTTTAGATTTAGAAATCGATGCTTTGTAATAAAATAAGTAGATTTAAAAAAAAATTAAAATGCAAAAAACTATTATAATTTTGTATATCTTTACGTATAAATGTTTGTTTTTTATTTTTTTTCTCCTAAACCAACAAATTTAACAACAATACTTACTAAACGATTAGAAAACCAATACCTGAAGTTGTAGATAATAAACATATCAAAAATACGAAAGAAAAATTTGGAAATCTTTGAAATGGGGGGCATTTTTGGAGCAGACACAGAAATAATATACAATAAATTTGCTAGGCAACTATCTTATAAAATCAAAAGAAAAAAAAACTGTTAGGTACAGTAAAACAGCAATACTCCACTATTTTCTTAAAGTAGCAGATACTATCCTCAAAACATCGATGTATCTCACAATTCAGCTTATATCAAGTCAAGTCAACTGCTTTCCGGCTGAGTAATGAGTCATTTATATACTCTCTGTAGAAACTTCCAGACGGACTCTATCTCGCTGAATATTCGTCATATCTAAAAGATTCTTGAACATTCGAAAAGTTGCTAAAATTGGCACATTTATGCGTCTCGCCAAATTTGGCCATTCATGTTGTTCGAATTTCAGCATATGAAGCTGACGTGGCAAACTTTCACATAAATACACTATCACCACTTACCACCACAGTGCCCCAATTGACTCAGAGATCGTATTAGTGTCAGCTGAAACATTAAGTACATTGCGCATATTCATTTAGAAACCAGAAGATTTTGTGGCCACATACTTTTATTATATATAAATTGGGAAGCAATTAAATAATAAACAAATATTTCATATTTAAATCATACCTCAACTTGACTTAAGGGTGTGCTAAATTAGCCAATATTTATATTTACCAAAATTTATGATTGATTAATTACACCTAACTTCGAACTTATGACTTATAGTGTAAGGGGATTTCTCAAACTCAGAGCTTATTGATAAGATAATCCACACATTAATTATATTAGTAACAATCGAATTTTAAAAACACAATACCTTTAAACACTGATGTAAGAGCTTGCTTTGTCTTTAGTAACCACCTCTAACGTTTATATGTATAGAATGCCGGGAATAGGCGATAAGGATACATACGGGCTTAACGGTTTCAGGATATCACTTGTACATCAAGGTCCGCTATGAGGATCTACTGTTCGAATGTCGGTTGGCTCACTGGGATTCACTGTCCGGAGGACGCACTCGACTGTCGATGCTGATTCGCTCACAGCTGGTTCGATGTCCGGAGGACGTACTCGAAGGTCGATGCCAGTCGGTGTAGGATCCACCTAAAACGGTTCGGTTGTATCTCTCAATTGAAACGTGTTACATGCTGCGTAGAGGCCCAGGAATTGTACCTCGCAATCATTGCGCCAGTGTGTCGTCGTCCTTGTGTGGTGACTTAGCCACTGAACTGTCAAGATGCCGTCTACCATTGCAATCCACACACCGCTGCTTCATTGAAAACCACTGACCGATGAGTTTTCAAATAACTGTCTGCTTCCACTCCCTCCCGATTTGGCGTAGAGTTGCCATGCAATATCATTGCTGTAATATCCGAGCCTGGATACTAGCTACACTTGAGTCGATGTGCTCGCAGAAGGTTATCGAATAATGCTGTTCCTTCCTGTAGGGTATAGGGCTATCACTGTGGAATATCAGTGGGCACCAGTCTCCAAAGTATGTCGAAATGTATTCAAGAGATCGGGCTTCGATCAAGTAAATATAAATTTACAAGACCTTCTCTGCAGAGTTCAGAAGGGATTCTGACTTAAAAAATTTTAATTCCGGTCCCTTCACATTTGTGGAGGGTGGAACTAAATGGGGTTCTATGTTTCCTCATCCGTTCTTTTGTTGCAGCACTAGTGCGCAAATGGGTGGGACGAATTAACGAACTATTCATTGGGTTACGGGATCACGTTGTTGTTGTTTCCAATCCCTTTGGTGTAGGAAAGCCTGCAACAAGTCCAAAAGACCCTGCTGCAAAAGAAAATCACAGACAAATTCCTGCTCAACCGACAGCTGTCTCAAGGAGACGCCCATACATTCTAGGAGGTGAGCAGAAGAAGTAAGAAAGGGACAAGGATAAGCAGAAACAGATTTCTTCCTCTCTACGAATTTCATACTACGAAGGTGTCCGCTTCTATGTCGTGCCATGGTAGTTTGGAGGGATCTTGAACTCTTGCACTGCAGAGAGAGGCCAGGGCTCTTTGCGCCGTACCAGTGGTACGGGATCACGTTCATTTTGTATGCGTAAATATTATTCCCGATGTTCTGCGGATGCCCAGCTGCCAGGAGCAGTGGTGGCTCACGTATAGGCACTCTGGAACTGCAGCACCCCCCTATTTTCACGGCGTGGTATTTGACTGTTGTGCACATGCGCACATACGAAGATGCACGCGAGCTGCGAGGGAGAGAGAGAACTGTCGCGCCCGCAGTACCGACTCTGGCGTGCTGGTGGAAGGTAGTTTTTTTTACTCCGCGTGTGTTGTGCTTAAAAACCGAAGAATGGATTTCATTTTTAAATGAAAAGGTCAAGCTTGAACTGTAACAATTTAGGTTAAAGTAAGTAAAAAATGTTTGAATTTGTTCTTTTAGGATTTTATCAAGTTTCTGAATAAATTTTCTTTTTATACATGTTTGCTTCCTTTTATACAATTTTTAAACAAAGGCTAAAAATTTCCTGGAGCAGCACCCTCACTAATTTTAGCTACTAGCCGCCACTGGCAGGAGGTGTCATCTAAACTCCGAAATGATTTAACACTTGGCAGGGGATATAACTTTCAAGATATTTGTCCTTTCAATTTTGAAATTTACTTCTATATCGCGTTGTTGAAATTTTATGACTTCTTTCTCATGGTATTAATTCCTTGGCGCCTAACTGTCCCTTCGTATTTGTTTGGAGGCATTTTGCTAGCAATTAAAAGCTACACCGTACACTTTGACTTACGTTGAGTTATTACCCCTTATTTATGGATCGAATCCAGTGAGCATGAAACAGTGTTTTAAACATCGTGTAAACATCGTGCTATGCTTCATAACAATGACAACCCGAAATTCACCTCATAGACGTGGCTGCCTGTAAAGGTGTTTTCTCCCTGCACTTCTCAAAAGAGACTCCTGCGAGGGCATTTTACACGTTTGTAACAATATGTATAAATGATTATTTCCAATGCTTATTATACTCTCTATTTTGGTACAAAATCCTTTAAACGAGTGCATCTGTTAATATCAAAACCATGAGAAAGAAAAACACATTTTAAATTGTATGCCATATCGAACGATAAATTATCTTCCTCAAGCTACGCTTATATTTTTAGTATGCTCGCGAAGTAAAGAATATATATTGCGGAACGCTAGCAAAACGTATTAAAATGAACGATAGCTGATATTTGGAAAATCGCACGGCAAGCTTAAAAATAAATAAGGCGATACACCAGGAAATGAAATAAAATGTTTTGCGGCATGAAATTGATAGTTCTGATGCTATTGTGAAATCCCCAGGGTGACGCAGACTCGAAGTTTTTCGTTATACAACGATGCATGCAAGCATATTTCCACAGTAGAAAACGCAATAAGCAGTTTTCATCTTCGGTAGCGTACTGAAAAATCCCTCTATTCTTAATAAAATCTCTGAAGTGTAAAGAAAATAAATTGTATTAACTTTAAAGCCGATATTTCTGTAATTACTAAACGGAACATGCATGAATATTTATTATCGCAATACTGAGATTTCGAACAAATGTGAATAATAAATATGCTTTAAGAAAATTTGGAGTGATATGTTTTTAAATAACTGCTGTTTTCGTAGAGAATGCTATTACTTTCATACGCACAGAACCAGACTATAGAAAGCGTTTTCGAAACTTATCTTTTGTTCTTTCTGTAGATAATATCAGTGAATAAGTAGTATATGAATATATACAGAGTGGTCCAAAAGGTATTATACAAACTTTAAAGCTAGGACATGCATGTAAAAACATGCCCGTTTTGCATAGGAACATGTGGCCGCAAACTCCACCTTGGATACAGGAAGAAATAAACAAATAACAACTAAAAAAAGAAATGCAGATAATACAACACAGGTTTATTAGACATAACAATCACAAGTATCAATAACAATTTTTTTTATCTTAGTATTAAATTAGGTGTTCACATTTCTTGATATTCGCAGCTGAGCATGTTTCAGCCAGGAAGTACAGGACTAATTCAATAGGATCTTTACTGTAAGATGGTTCGGCGGGATGAACCCATTAGTTGGCCATCACAGTCCGATGGCATGTCTCCCGTTGATTTCTTCCTGTGGGGTTATCTCAAAAGCCTTTACGAGACCTGTGCTTAAACTTCGACCCAGACCGTCCGACATACCCGAAGGTGTAAGGTATCTGTTTGGACGGCCGAAAAGAGTCACCCAATTTAGAGGGGAACCCAGTAGCGGAGGCATCCTCAGGGACCGTTCTCTCCTTCCCTTACCAAAACCCTCTCGGAAGGACTTACGTATCCACATGCTTAACGTGATCGTAATCCGCCTGATCACGGCGGCAGTTTGAGGAGAGACAAGAATCGAACTCGGGTTGTCGGAGTGCAATCACCGCATGCATAACCACTGGGCTGTCGTGCCCCCTTACTAGACCCCTGCGACAACTGACGCTGACCAAGCCGTTGAGGCAGTAACAAGTGTCTGCGAGCGTTCTGTCATTTTTTAACACGTTCGCCAATCCATGTGTTGACGTTGCCAGACATGCATATCTGCGGATGACAAGAACGTTGAACATCTACTTGAATAATATGTTAAACATTTGTAATTGTTACGTCTAATAAATCTGTGTAGTATTGTCTGCATTGTTTTCGTTTCGCTTTTTTCTGCATCTACAGCATCATACGATATAATTTTAGTTTGACGTTGAGAATGAAAATTATTATCCTTTACATATGCATTACTTTCAAAATTTCAAATTAGGTTTGCAAAAACAACACCTTTTTTAAATCATTGTATAATAAACTAAAATTTGCAAAGTTTAATATTCTTTTACTATAAATTTTTAACTATGTAAAAATTATGAAAAATTATTTACTTGTTGACTGTTTAAAAAGTGATATCTTAAATATGTATCAAATGTTCACCCAAGTACCCTTTCCTCACTTTAAAAAAAATGATGACTCGGTTTAATGCTCATACGATACAGCGTGACATTATTATCTCTCTGCAACATGAATTTTAGTGGCTAGCAAAAAATTTATGCCTGGATATCCTAAAACAGAAAACAAAATAATGAAATAAAATAAATAAACGAACTAGAGAAGCAAGAAAGTAAAAAGAAAAAACTACAAGCAGAGTAAACCGAATTTATTTGATCGATGTTCCGTTCAAAGTAATCTCAGTCACGAAAGTTATATCATGCGGAAGTTGATTTATATGTTTGTATATTTAATTTTTTCGAACCGTTTTTCGACTTATTAAGTCGAAGCATGTTTTAACGAAATACTAGACATGGCTTTTAAAAAAGTGGGATCAAAATTATAACTTTTGAATGGTTAGCGATAGACACATACTTCCGATAGAAAATTTCTTTTAAATCACGAGAAAAATTATATTAAAATAGTTCGAAACTGTATGACACATTAGCATAAAAATGCAAAAAATGACGTTTCATAATGCTCCTTAGCAATCAAAGTTGGATTGCGAAAAAAAAAATCTATTAAATATGGAGTCCAATAAAACCAAATTGATGGTTTAACCTTTTGCTTACGGGTGGGACAGCATCAATCCCATACGAAGACCTACCCCCCCCCCCCCTAAAAGACAGGTATTTGCCATGCCCTATCCCAAACAGCTCGGTCTCCCTTTGCAGACTGTCATAAGGTAAATTGTCCTTACCCAAAATTACTTTACCAAAACTTACCTTGGATGCCTTCACTAAGGGTGGAGCGTGTAAACTCCTGGTTCTCGAGCCGGAGAGAAACAAAACACACAAGATATAAAATAAACACTCTTATCAAAATTGATCAATTCCTTTAATATTTAATTTCATACATATATATAGCTAGATCTTGATTGTTAAGATTATTCATAAATCCTTTTTTTAGACACATATATCTCTCACAACATTTAATTAACACATATATTTACAACACATAATTTAATTGGCATATATATTTAGCATACATTCATTAATTACTATTAGCTACCGAAATTCTGAGTAGTTCTTTTATTTAAACTACCAGAGCTCGTTATTATGATAGGTTCGTACGATCTGATTGTTAATTATGCGCTACGTGTTGGTGTGTCTTCCGTGATAACTAGTGACAATTGTATAAATACATAAATACCTATTCTCTTGCTTTTTGACACTTAATCGCGCCATCAGTATGCTGGATGCCTGCGTATATTTTGATAGCCAGTATTTCACTACACATATGATACGATCACACATCACATTGCTGAGCCACGCTTTCTTTATGTGCTCACAGTAGATATTTTTCTGAAAAACTAAATAGACATGTTACTAGGTCGTTGTCGAAAATTCAAACCTATCGAACTTTCTGGAACAAACTGTGGGACAACTTTTTTCTTTCCCCCTGTGGTTTCATACCACCTTATCCCATTTGTCGTTGGTGAAGGAGGGGATGAACGCTGTTTATTTATGTTTGCGTTCCAATTGGTTTCCTCTGCTGCATTTACAGTACTAATTATCTTGCTTGGCATCCGTAATTGCAATGCCAACATGTCGTACAAGTATCGCACGACACAGACATCGGCGTCCATGGACGCCAATGTCTTTATATATTTTTTATGCAAACAACTCCAACAGTTTTGAAAATGATTATACAAACTTTTCACACGGTTTGAAGCAATAAAACAATTATGTTCGCTGAAAAGGACTGCATCTGGAATTTAATTAACAAATGTTTCATTTACAGCTCATTCGGTGTCCAATATATTGTTGACACGTGAAAAGACAAACTGATCAAGGTTCTGAATGTGTAAATAAAATAGATGGTACTACAGTCACAGATAATATCCACTCAAAGGACGATATTTTACGATTTCACTTTTCTACTGTGACGAGAGATTAAGAACCGATGTCGAAGGAAGTGATTGTTTCAAATTCTTCTCTTATAAGCTTAAAGAGCGTGAAGAGTATTATATATGGCAAAATCCAGCTTAGTTATCTATTTATGTATTGACTTTTATGTGAGTACTTATTTTTATTGACGCATTGTTAGTGGTGCTTGTCCGATATGACTGTGTTATTCAACTAGTAGTTCGATTAGTCGTTTCCCTATGTACGTCAAACTATAAACTTGAAAATTTCAGATGTGTCCTTTCAATTGAAAACATGCATGTTCTTCTTGATTTATAATGCTGATGCCTTTCTTAATTTTACTGTTGCTCTATTTTCAGTACTTGATTTATTTTGTAACACAGGTTTGTCGGATATCTTTTTGAACTTATACGTTTTGTTATGTTTTGTAATTTATTTTCCCTAATTGATGGGTGACTTCGTACAGTTACTTTTCATAAAGTTATAGAGTATTTCAGAGGATGGCTCTCGATAGAGAGTAGACAGGTGGATGGACAGTAGACATCCATATATCAAACAACCCCTTCATTGTAAGTCATGCAAACATTCCCTGCGGCATTTTTCTCAACTGAGTATTTTAAAAATCAATACCAACCAATATTTTTTATAAATTTTATCTTCAAAGTTTGGTGTCGATTGAAGTATGCTTTCAAAAATTAGATCCCGTGCAAAATAGCCAAACAGTTGAGCTACTCACATGCTCATAATTATTAATGAGATATACTACCTTACCGGCATGTTTTGTCACAATAGATAAGAAGTAGAAATTGAGACTATGAACTAGAAATTATTTTAAAAGAGGTTATTTCATGCCCGATTTTACATCATTCTAGACTGTTACAGTTCGATTGTAATAAATCAAAAAATCTTATTCTCTGTTTGAATTAGAGATTAAAAGAGTTCACGTTAAACCATTTCTTCTAAATAATATCCAGATTTATTCGTTCTGACTCCAGATTGAACATTTAGAAATTCCTCAGAGCCACAGACGCAAGAATAACACGCATATATGTTTTTGCGTACACGCATAAATTGTTTGGGCCATCTTTATCGTGAGTGAGCAGCTTCTCAAAGTATATGCTTTGAATTTCATGTTTTTGTTAAAGTAAATATTTCTCTTCTCGTAATGAAAACAAACTTTTAAATAAATGCAAACATCTGAAATGGGGCAGCTCATGACTTTCCCTAGAGACTAAAATCCATTTTCTCTATCTTTTTCTCATAATTCATTAAATTTTTTAATTGGCCAAAATAACTTACTCTAAAAAAAGAAAGAAAAAAATATATTTGAAATTACTCAAAATTTGCAGTTTTAATTGAATTTTCGTTTTCATTTGGAGAGGGGATGTATTTTTAAATGCGACCTGACAAGAATGTGAGCTAAAATCTAAAATGCCTCGTAAATGGTTAATCCTATAGTTAAAGGGTTTTTCTAATACTTTTCGTCGTCGAAAACTGCGTATAAAACGAGCATTTTATTGATACACTTGAGCACGCGTAGTATTTTATTTCAGATTTTGACGACTTTTGTGGACCTTTTATATAAGAAATGCAGTTATTTTTTATCCAAATCTTACCAAAATCTAGTCAGCATCATGTTAGCCCACAAGTGACTCTTCAACCAAATGTTGCGAAATTTGACGAAGTAGTTCTTCAGTTATATTTCTAGTGTAGTTAATATTCAATTTTTACTTTCCCTGAAATACATGGTAATGTATAGGGAAAGTATTGGAATCATGCCGAAAATCGCAACTCAAGTTTTCGAACGATCAACGCATTTCGAGACTTCTAGAATACGAAAAAACTATTTTTAGCTTGACGTCTGTGTATGTGTCTGTGTGTGTGTGTCTGTCTGTGCAGAATTTGCATCCACTCTAACTAAACAACTAATTGACCAAAGTTCATAGAATTATGTAGGCTTTATTGCACTTGTGGGCGAATCTGGTGTTGATTAGTTTTGGGTGCGATTCGGGATAAAAGAATCCGCCTTTTTTGCGAAATGGCCCACAAAAGCCTGTGTCTACCCTAGCTGGAAAACTAATGGACTGAATTTCACAAAAATCGATTGATAAGTCACTTGTATATTATCCTGATGTTGATTAGATTTTGGTACGATTCGGAAAAAATAACCTGTCTTATTTTGCAAAATGGCCTGCAAAAACCGTCAAAATCTAAAATAAACAAGAAAGATCAATCATGCTTAAAGCATTGATTATGAAACACTTTCCAACTTCAATGCAATTTTATTTAAACATGTCTAAAATGCAATACATTCCTCGGTAATATTTTAAAACTTATCACAATACTACATTAATTTATTATATTTGAAACCTTAAACCTTCATAAAAAAAATTAACTTCATTCAAATGACGGCATTAAAGTATAAATTGCCTGGTTTAAACATCTCTAAAATGTGATACATTCCTCGGTAATAATTTTAGAATTGTCATAATACTACGATAACTTATTATATTTGAAAACTTCATCGAAAACAACTGAAATCCATTCAAATGACGTCATAGAAAAAATAACACGCCTGGCTCTCTCTATAAAAACAACATTTCATTCATAAATAATTCCATGTCATTCATCACAATACTATAATAATATAGTATTGTGACATTACTATATTTTATTTAAAAATTAAGACCATGGAGCTACAAGTAATTAAACTATATGCGCAAAACTTCATCGAAAAATATCGTCCTTCTCTTTCTAAAATCAATGAATATTTCATTCATATCAGCTAAGCAGACTCCATGGACTAAATGATTTTGTGTTAAAGAATTACAGCAATTCTAATACAACTCATTCTACATATTTTGCTGTTTACATTTTACATAGGTGAAAAATAGGCTTAGTTGTAGAAATAATCAAATTTGGGATGAGCATTTAAACACAAATATATTGTCATTGCGTTGTTTCAGTATTGTCATGTCGCAATTCTGCGCCATGAGCCTTTCTTATTTTTCTGCGAGAGAAACATCCTTCTCTCCGGTCGTGCCTGTGCTGTGTTTTTCGCTAACACTTGTTTCCATTGAAATTGCATTGAAAAGCGCATTTGGTCGTGAATTCGTTGGAATGTCTGGACTTAGTGTCTGGCCGGGATGCGTGACGTCAGCTCACTTGTTACTAGGAGAAGCGCGCCTGTCCAATCAGGAAGAGGCGAAAAGCGAAGGAGAACCTTTTTGCGTGGGCTCGAGCGACCCATACTTTTCTCTTCGAGCTGGAAAATTCCGACTGAAAGGTCGCATCGAAAGTTTTGTCTAGAAAAGAGACAAAAGGCGTTTAGCCGAAATGGCTAACTGGCGGAGATGGGCATTTTGGTTCTAAAGGAAACCGCCCCTGCATTTCTGGAGATGATTGAAGAAGATCCTGGATACTTACATTAATTATTCTGTACATTTTCTAAAATATATTTTTTCCATTCCAGGAATCTATTCGACATCGACGCCGAGCTTTGAAGTAGCTATTCAAATTCGTTCGGAGTGTAAAATCGACTGATGGCTAATACTTAAAGTTTTGGACTCTTTATCCCTCCTCGTGTCCTTTTGAGAACTTTGTTCTACTTAAAATCGTGCACATCTGATGAGAGGTATTTTCTGAAAAGCGTGAAATGTATAATAGCCAGGTAACATTTTCTTTACGGGAATTTTAATGCCGTACAGCACCGGCATATTGAAGAATGATTTCTAATATTAACAGGCTCATGTCAAAATGTATTTATTGATAACTTAAAATCTAAATTAAAATCATATGATTATTGAAGTGAATTATTGTATGCTATATAAACTTTGAACAGAGCAGAAAGGCAGATTGTGTTATTTTAAATGAAGCTCTGAATTGATAAATTGATTTTTAAAGTAAAATACTTAAGTGTGATTTAAATAAATAATATTTTGATTTTTACTTTGCTTCTGATTTAATTGAAATGCCTTTAATTCCTCTGTTATTCACTGCATGTCATCTAACAAACAATTCTGTTAGACTGAGAAAGTTTCTTGCTTGGGTAAATTTAGAATGGTTGATTAAATTGCTAAAATTCCACTATACGGCTTCACCGGCTCTTGAGTTGTCTGGTGCGCCTTTGCTTTTGTGAGCTGGCAAGCCGCGCCATGACAAATTGGTGCTCGTGTTTTTTTTCTCAGAGTACAGCAGTGTTAGCAAATTTAAATTTTGTTGAAGGCATATCAAACTATAAAATATTGATTTGTGTTATTTAAGTATTGCAGAGTAAAATGTTCGAAGTAAGTTAAAAAGTTCTTTTGTGGTGCAAAATATTTGAGTTTAATGGGCATGAAAATTTTTTGTTTATGTGTCATATAGTAAAAAAATAAGTGCAAATGCTCATAAGCCCAGAAGCACCAACAGTATTATTTGCATGATTGAATTTGCATTTTACATATTGAAATTGTGTTACATATATATTTTTGAGGTATTTGACATACATAAATACACAAAGTTCTATATAATATATGATGTATGAGTAAATTGAAATTTCCAAATACACACACATTAAAAGGTAAATACATGAAGTGCATACATTTATTTTGAAAAGTGAATACAAAAGTTCTGTGCACATGCAAAAGTGATTCGAAGTTCATGATAATGAACAAAAAGTGAAAAAAGTTACACGTAGTGTTTTTTCGGTGCTCTGCCTATACACAAATAAGTGATTTAAGCGAAAGTGAAATCAATTTTCCACAATAAACTGTGCTTCGTGATAAATTAGAATCTGTGTCGGTGAAAAACCTTGTGCTAAAATGCCTAAATCTAGAAATACGAGAGCAAGCAGGAGTAGAGACTCCTCTACACAACGGAATTCATCTAACCGTGTTCCTTCGGTGTCTCCACCACGACTTTCCAAATTCTGGCAGATCAGCTTCCGCTGTCAGAGACTCTAACAAAATGAAAATCGGAGTTGGTTCTCAGTTTCTTGGATCCATTCCGGGTTTTTCTGGCAATGCAAATGAATCTTTCCAGGTCTTTTTGGAAAAGTTTTTATTAGTGGCTGAACACGCCGAATGGACAAATAGAGACAAAATTTTCGTTCTAAAGTTGAAATTGTCTGGTAGGGCAGAAAGACTGATAAAATCAATTCCAAAATTAAATCAAAGCACGAATTTTACTGAAGTTGTTAACGCACTCAAGGACAATTTTACAAAAAAAGAAAATATTGCCAAGAACGTTGCCGCACTTGTAAATTGTAAACAAACAACAAATGAGAGTGTACGCGATTATGCGAATCGCATAGAAGCCGAATCCTATATTGCTTTTCCGCAGGATGTTGTGTCTGATAATGAAGATTCCCTGAGAACTGCTATTTTGATCAACTCATTTAAAAAGGGGTTGAAAATCATTATTCGAAAAGCTGTTTTATCTGCAAACCCACAGTCATTTGAAGCTGCAAAAGAGATTGCAATATTGGAAGAAGAAGTGCAGAATGAAGTGCTAGAAGAAATGACAGAGGACATAAATGCTGTGAGAATTGAAAATGACCCAAAACATGAAATTGAAGAGCTGAAGAAAGAATTGAATTCTAAGAAGAAAGAATTTGAGAAGTTAAGAAAAAAATTCAGTGAGAACTCAGAAAAAAGAAAGAAAAGACTGAATGAAATAAGAGAAGATCTGGAAAAGAGCAATTCCAGTTTTGAAGAATCTTTTATGGATACGCCCTCTACAAGCAGATACAATGAAAATGAATTGGAAGAGGAAGATTGGGAAGATATTCCAGTAAAGAAGAAACATAAACCATCAACATCTTTCAGAACTTCTACACCATCCAAGAGATCTGAAAATACAAACCGTTTCAGTCAAAGAAGAATTCCGGTTGCCTCACAGGAAGAAGAGTGGTATGTTAAAAGTCCATATCAAAATTATTCTCCAAGAAAGAACTCTCTAGCTTTTAGAAGACCTTTTCGTAACAGTTCATATAGAAATTCAAATTTCCAGAGAAGAAATTTTTCAAATTTTAGAAATTCTTTTGACAATTATAAATTTCAAAACTTCAATAATTTTGGATATAGAAGAAATAACAGATATTTTAATAATAGATTTGGTAATAGAAGACAATTTAGAGGACAGAATTTCAGAACAAACTTTCAATCTCCAATATTTAATAGACAAAATTCTGAAGTTAGTTACATGACAGAAATCGAGGCTCCTTGCCAAAACAATTTTCCTATTATTCAAGTTTTTGTTGAAGATGTCAAACTAAATGCATTAATCGACACTGGAAGTTCTATAAACATTATCTATAGTGATGCTTTACACAAAATCAACCCGAGAAAAGTACAATTAAAACATACATCCACTATTCTGAGAGGAATTGGAAGTCAAAATATTTTGGTTGAGAGAAAAGCTTCTTTTCCCATTATTATTGGAAATGAAAGAGATATGATTGAATGCTGCATTTTAAATACACCTGCCCCAGGAAGGTACAACATGATTTTAGGAAGTACATTTCTACATGAGAAACAAGTGACAATTACTTATAGACATAAACGTGTGAATTTTTTGTACTGTAGTATTCCCTTTACTGAATTTACCGAATCACAAAGTTTTACTGTGATTTCTGATGATGTACAATTTAAACCAGTCGAGAGTTATGCAATAAGCCATGATTTTGACAGAGGAAATTACAATTTTACAAATGATGTGGATTATAGATCCAAAGACACAAATTTTTCAAGAAATTTTAGAGGATATGAAAATAAGTGTAATAATGGATATTTATTTGAACAAAACAATTTTCACAATGAATTTAGAGATGTTGATTTTAGAGATTTTAATGCAAATGGAAATGAAAGGTCAAATATTGAATGTGAAAATGATTTATATGAAAGACAGATGAATGACAATGTACATACAGACAGATTTTTGACAAAAGACAATACCAGTGACAATGAAATATTTCAGACAGATTGTGATAAACATGATGAAGGAAGTTCACAACAAAACCAGGCAATAGGTATTGCAAAAGCATTTAAGAAATGTGTTTTAAAACCATTTTCTGAGTCTTTTATTAAATTAAAAAGAAATTACAAAATTAAGAAAGACACGACAATTTTACTTGAACCTATCAATAGTAAAGAATTTTCTGCAAACAAAATTTTCGTAGCCAGAAGCATCCACAAAATTCCTGAAAATGACTTTTTGTATGCAAGAGTTGCAAATCCATCTGAGAAAATTGTTTATATAAACAAAGGTATGAAATTGGGAACTTTCGAAAACATCCATGAATCTGATATTGACATAAATAATAGAGTTGATATTGAAAACTGTATTGAAGAAAATGAAACATTTGATGCATGGGGAGGAGATTTTGATTTGAAACATATGAACTATGCTCAGAAAACTCTACTTTTGAAATTATTAAGTAAATATAAACATGTTTTTGCTAAAAATATGAAAGAATTGTCTGGATGTGACACCATACTGCATGAAATTAATCTTGAGTCTAACATACCTGTCAGGCAGAAGCCATACCGCATTCCACACAATTTACAGAAAGAACTTTCACGCCAGGTCAACGAATTGTTAGATGCCAAAATAATCCAAAGAAGTACTTCTCCTTACAATACTCCAGTGCTTTTTGTTAAGAAACCTGATGGAAGTTATAGGTTAGTAGCCGATTTCCGAAAGTTAAATAAAATTACGATTGTAGAAAACTATCCGATTCCGAATATATCGGAATTAATAGATAATTTATCTGGAGCCTTGTATTTTTCGACTCTGGATCTAACCAGTGGATTTTACCAATTGTGTTTACATCCTAATGATTATCCAAAAACTTCTTTTTCAACACCTGACGGTCATTTTGAATGGACCAGAACTCCATTTGGTCTTAAGAATGCGCCTGCATCCTTTCAGAGACTGATGTCTCTGGTGCTGGCTGGCATATCTGGAATTTACATAGATGACATAATAGTAGCTTCAAGAACATTCGAAGAACATTTGAAAAAACTAGAAGAAATTTTTGTAAGATTAAGTAAACATGGTCTTAAATTGAAACCAAGCAAATGCTATTTTTTCAGAAAAACAATTAAGTATCTTGGATTTTTTGTATCAAATGGAAAAGTACAACCTGATACTCATAATTTGGAAGTTGTAGAAAAATTTAAAATTCCTAAATCAATTAAGAATGTGAGACAATTTCTTGGACTCACTGGATTCTATAGAAAATTCATAAAAGACTATGCAGAACTTACCCTTCCATTAACAGAATTATTGAAGACTAAGAATAATGAAAGTAAAAAGAAATTTATTTGGACTAATGAAGCTCAAAAATCTTTTGAAATTTTAAAAGGAAAACTTTTGTCAAAACCAATTTTGACCCTTCCAGATTTTAGAAAACCATTTATTTTACATACTGATGCTTCAAATCACTCTTTAGGCTGCTATTTGTCCCAAGAAGATGAAAATAAAATTTTGCATCCAATATCTTATGCTAGTCGTAAACTTAATGAAGCTGAATGTAAATATAGTGTTGTCGAAAGAGAAGCATTAGCCGTTGTATTGGCTACTAACTATTATAAACACTATTTAATTGGAAAACCTTTCACAATTTTTTGTGACCAGATATCCCTTTCATTCATATTTAAATTAAAAGATCCTACATCTAGATTGGCTAGATGGATTGCATCTCTATCACAATTTGACTATCAAATAGTACATAAACCAGGAAAGGCAAATGTGGTTGCTGATTATATGTCGAGAAATGTAGATGAATGTACAAATACTATTGACAATATTCCACAAAGATTTGTGTCACAATATAAAGTTATAAATCAGAATGTTAATCAGAATTTTCCAAGTGTAAATCCAAATTCTAATAGTAGCAATATAAGAGAATCAGAAGTCAATTTGAATCCAGTCAATACAAATGAAGCAAATGAAATTTGTGCTGTTAATAATAATGAAAGTGAAATTCAAAATGAAAATAACATACAAAGTGGTCAATTGGAACAAACATTTACTTGTCCTACCTTGCTCATAAGAATTAAGAATGCTCAAAAATCTGACCCAAGATGCAATAAAATCATAGATCTCTTAGATAAAAACATAAAACCTTACCCACAAACTTTGGTATTTTTTAGAAAAGATGATATCTTGTGGTGTACTCATAGACACCCTAAGCGTAGACACCAAGAACAAGAAAGAGTTGTTGTTCCGCAGGAACTTGTGTCTGAAATTTTATGGCTGCATCATGATTGCCCTACTTACGCACATTGTGGATTTAGAAGAACTTTAGCTTCTGTAAGTAGAAAATATTTTTGGCAGGGAATGTATTCCCAAACACAAAATTATGTAGCCTCATGTGAAATTTGTGTGGTAAATCGTGGTTTTAGAAATAACAAAGCGCCCATACAAAAATTTTCAAGATCCACATATCCATTTGAGCGAATAGCCATGGATTGTGTCGGACCTTTACCTATATCAAGATCTGGAAATAAATTTATACTTGTCATAACTGACTATTTTACAAGATGGCCTGAAGCATATCCCTTGGCTTCAATTAAAACTGAAGACATTTTAAGTTGCTTAGAGCACTACATGGCTCAGCATGGTATACCTAAATTCATCGTCTCGGATCAAGGGACGAATTTTGTTTCTAGAACAGCTAGATGTTTTTATAAGAAATTAGGAATAATAAAGAATACTACTACTGCCTACATGCCATCTGTAGACGGTTGTGTTGAAAGATTAAATGGTACCTTGATCAGATCCTTGAAAAATATTGCATATAACGATAAAGATAACTGGGACAAATTGATCCATTTTGCTTTATTAGCACATAGAAATGCCATACATGCTTCTACGGGTGAATCGCCTGCTTATTTACTCTATGGTAGAGATTTAACAGTTCCAAATACTTTGATTGCTGGATTTAAACCTCCGACATATGAATCAACATATGATTATGGTGAAGACATGAGATTCCGACTTAAAAGAACATATGATGTGGTAAAAAGTAACTTAGAAAAAGCTGAAAATTCACAAATTTTACAACAGCATAAGAAAGCAAAGATGCCCAATATTAAAATTGGTGATTTGGTGTATCTTTACACTCCCTTTTTGCCTCAAGGCCAGTCAAGAAAACTGAGCTCTTTTAATAAAGGCCCTTTTAAAGTGATAAAACAAACTTCTGCTGTCAAATTTTTAATAAAACATGTGATGAATCCCAAAAATGAACAACTGGTTCATGTGAACAGGTTGACTCTTTTACCTCCAAGAAGAGAGGAATTGCAAAAATTTTCAAAACAAACTACTGAAACTCAAAAATTGAACTCTAAGTCAAATAAACTTACTCCTGTGATCACCGCTGAGAAAGACTCTGTGAAACTAAAATCTTGTTTAGCGAATCCTGCAGAAAGATCTCAAAACAAAAAAAACTGTGAAACGAGTAAGATTTAATTTGCCAAATAAGAGGGTAAATGAAAATGCTGTTCATAATAGATCAAACTTTCATGCTAATAAAAGTCAACAATATGCTGCACATAGAAATAATTCAAATAACTTTGATAATAGAGGAAATGGAAGAATCATTTACAACAATAACTTTAGAAATAATTATATACCACACCAAAATCAGTATTATATGACAAACAGAAATACACGTACACCTTATAATCTGAGGAATCAAAGATTTGCACAATATTAAATTTTGGTTGAGTTCACAATTTTTCAGAAATTAAATTTTGCAAGAAAGATTTCATTTTAAATTTAAGTTTATACTTGTTTAAGTTTTTATATTTCAATATTGTCTTTTAAAATAAAATTTATGAAAAAAATTGTTGTGATTTTAAAATTTATTGGAAATCTTGCATTTAAAGTAAAAAGTAAATAAGAAAAAGTAATTGATTTGTGAACTATAATTTATGAATGTTTATATTATAATTTAAATAATTGGTAATTTTGTTAATTGACTCTCCTTGGACTTTAAAATTTTTCGAGAGTCTTGTTTTGATCGACTTTGATTATACTGATGTGTTTTATGGTAAAAAAATGTTTGATTATTTTGTTAAGTTCTTGAATGAAAGTAATTAAAATGGTGGTGGTAATTTGTTGTTCCCCTAAGTAAAAGGGAGGAAATTTTGAATTCTGAAGGAAATTTTGAATTTTGAAAAAAGTAAATGATTTGTTAAAATAAAATTGAAAATAAAATTGAAATTAATATAAAGTAATTGAAGTAATTTAAGTAATTTGAATTTGAAAATGAAAAGTTTGAATTTGAGAATTTTTGAAATTTGATGAAATTTTTTTTAAAGATCAAAAGTAAAAGATCTCTTTTGAAAAATGTTTTTGAAACTTTGTTGCTGAGAGAGGTGAAATTTTTGGCTGATGTTTTGTTGAAATTCTTTTCTCTTGAAATTCCATTTCACATTGTTGTTTTTTTTTGACCAGCAGTTTTCAAACATCTACACACATTTCAGTGAGTCATCATATTTCTATGCTGCAAACCTTTTTCTGAAAGCTGGCTGGTGGACGCAAACATGGACATATTTACATTGGATCACAGACGAAGAAGCAGCTTAGCAAATTAAAAGTTCCGAACTTTTGTGGCAGGACTGGAGTCCTGGACGACAACTTGCTCCGAGCCTACCTAGGACGGTTGTGATTGGCCAGGTGGGAAACTGGTGAAGCTATGAGGATGATGATGATGAAGAAGATGATGATGATGGGATCAGCGCAAGCTGTCCAAAAATTTTGATGATATCCGTTGCTTCTGAGGCGTGTCCTGGCGTCCTGTTTCTGCTGCAATCGCTTCCTGCACGCGAGTATTTTTTTTTCTTTTTACACCTCCCTTTTTCTAGTTTTTGGCAACTCGTTAGTCCCCGCCGAGTTTGCTCTTTAGATGTGTTCCTGCTCTTTTACATAACTGACGTGAATTTCAGGAGAAATTTTTCTCCTTCTCTCTCTCAGTAGACAAATGTATATAAATGTAAATTTTTCTTTTGTGACATGAAGTAGTCACTTGTTGAGTTATTTCAGAGATTTTGTTAAAAGTAAAGTAAATAGAAATTTTAAGATAAATTAAATAATGTAAATATAAATGAATAATTTAAAGTAATTTATGAAAGTGTGTCAGAATGAGAAAATTCTGAATTGTCTTGATGACAAAAATAAGTTGAATAAAAGTAAATGTTAAATTTGTTGAATAAATGATGAAAAGTTGAAATGTTGAAAAATTGAAGAAAATGTAATTTAAAGTTAATATGTTGAATTTGAAAGTAATTTAAAGTGAAAGTTAAGATTAAATGAAAGTTTTGAAAGGAAAAATTGAAATTGAAAAATGGAAATATTGAAAGTGACCTTGTTCTCAAAGAGTGAGACAAATTTTTGAATGAGTAAAAGAATCTCATTACCTGATTATGACAAATTTAAATTAAATTAATTTTCAATATATGTAATCCTTAAGAATTTTTGTGTCACTTGTGTGTTTTGAAAGTGACAATTGTTTGAAATTGTTTGAAATTTTTTAATTGTTTATATTGTTAAATTTGTAAATTCACATTATATCATATTTTATTTTTCATATCACCTGGTTGATCTCAATGTGGTTGATTGAGATATTGTGTGTCAGGCAAATTGCCTTGACAAATTTTTCTGATTTAAGTGTAATTTAAATGTGAATTTTTGTAAAGGTTCAAGATGTGGTGACGCCTTGTCATCCTTTTGGTTTTCTTTTGGTCCTTACCTGTGGTGATGAGTGGCTTGGCCAGTCATTCAGATCTACAGTGTTGTTGCTTTTGAGAGAGGTGAACGATCGCACTTTTCTCGCCCAAAATTTTGTTTTAAATTATTTTACACTTACAGGTTCCTAAAACTCTTTGTAAATTTTTGTGTTTTTGTGTTTTTAAGTGAGAGAAAAATTTTCCTCACTGTGTTCGGAAAATTTTTGCCTCCCAGAAGGGGAGAGCTGTCATGTCGCAATTCTGCGCCATGAGCCTTTCTTATTTTTCTGCGAGAGAAACATCCTTCTCTCCGGTCGTGCCTGTGCTGTGTTTTTCGCTAACACTTGTTTCCATTGAAATTGCATTGAAAAGCGCATTTGGTCGTGAATTCGTTGGAATGTCTGGACTTAGTGTCTGGCCGGGATGCGTGACGTCAGCTCACTTGTTACTAGGAGAAGCGCGCCTGTCCAATCAGGAAGAGGCGAAAAGCGAAGGAGAACCTTTTTGCGTGGGCTCGAGCGACCCATACTTTTCTCTTCGAGCTGGAAAATTCCGACTGAAAGGTCGCATCGAAAGTTTTGTCTAGAAAAGAGACAAAAGGCGTTTAGCCGAAATGGCTAACTGGCGGAGATGGGCATTTTGGTTCTAAAGGAAACCGCCCCTGCATTTCTGGAGATGATTGAAGAAGATCCTGGATACTTACATTAATTATTCTGTACATTTTCTAAAATATATTTTTTCCATTCCAGGAATCTATTCGACATCGACGCCGAGCTTTGAAGTAGCTATTCAAATTCGTTCGGAGTGTAAAATCGACTGATGGCTAATACTTAAAGTTTTGGACTCTTTATCCCTCCTCGTGTCCTTTTGAGAACTTTGTTCTACTTAAAATCGTGCACATCTGATGAGAGGTATTTTCTGAAAAGCGTGAAATGTATAATAGCCAGGTAACATTTTCTTTACGGGAATTTTAATGCCGTACAGCACCGGCATATTGAAGAATGATTTCTAATATTAACAGGCTCATGTCAAAATGTATTTATTGATAACTTAAAATCTAAATTAAAATCATATGATTATTGAAGTGAATTATTGTATGCTATATAAACTTTGAACAGAGCAGAAAGGCAGATTGTGTTATTTTAAATGAAGCTCTGAATTGATAAATTGATTTTTAAAGTAAAATACTTAAGTGTGATTTAAATAAATAATATTTTGATTTTTACTTTGCTTCTGATTTAATTGAAATGCCTTTAATTCCTCTGTTATTCACTGCATGTCATCTAACAAACAATTCTGTTAGACTGAGAAAGTTTCTTGCTTGGGTAAATTTAGAATGGTTGATTAAATTGCTAAAATTCCACTATACGGCTTCACCGGCTCTTGAGTTGTCTGGTGCGCCTTTGCTTTTGTGAGCTGGCAAGCCGCGCCATGACAGTATGTAGATGCACAGAATTTAGGCAAAAATAGAGTAGTTTTAGGACGGATACAACACTCAATATGAATTAAAAAGAACTTTAAAAATCATGATTTTGAGACAAGATGGATGCCATATATCATTTTGAAGTATACCACGTGATCGTTTCATATCATGGTCACGTGATCGCTTCAGATAAGAGGTGTTATTATTATTTTAATTTTTATTTAAAAAACTACTGAATATATTTCGTTGAATTTTTTTTATATAGTTTGTGGAACAATTTGAATATTGTCTACAATTTGTGAATTTTAAATCCGCTTAAAAAATGCTTGAAAAATTAGGTCCCATAGGGCTCAATGTATTTCATTTTTTCAACCCGGGTTCAATCCAAAACTAATTGGGTGATATTATTCATTTATATTCCCATAGGTCCTACAGACCGTCTGAACAACATACTAAAATTTCATTTCGATTAAGTCATTTTTACGGCAGTTATCGTGCTAACGGACAGACAGACAGGCAGACAGACAGACAGACAGACAGACTGACTGACAGACAGACAGACAGACAGACAGAATGAACAAAGTCATAAACACTTTACAACTTTGTTGTAAAGTGTTAAAAACTACGTATGCTCAAATCTACCTATTAAATGCTTATTTTATACGCAATGTTTAACGAAGAAAATAATAAGACTAGCCCCATTACGTTAGAACTAACCGTTCCCGCGATATTTTAGTTTTTTCGTATTTTTTCTACGCCACCTTTGAAAATAAGTCCATTTACCAAATGAGAATGAAAATTGATTTAAAAGTGAATTAAATTTAATTAAAATAAAGATAACGTGGATATAAATCTGCAAGGAAGTCATATGCTGCCCACATCAGGTTTTTGTTTTTGTTAACAATTTACAACAAAGTTGAAAAGTGTTTATGACTTTGTTCATTCTGTCTGTCTGTCCGTTAGCATGATAACTGCCGTAAAAATGACTTAATCAAAATGATATTTTAGTATGTTGTTCAGACGGTCTGTAGAACCTATGGGAATATAAATGAATAATATTACCCAATTAGTTTTGGATTGAACCCGGGTTGAAAAAATGAAATATATTGAGCCCTATGGGACCTAATTTTTCAAACATTTTTTAAGCGGATTTAAAATTCACAAATTGCTTCGAAAATGTTAGGTAATATTCAAATTGTTCCATAAAATATATAAAAAAAAATTCAGCGAAATATATTCAGTAGTTTTTTAAATAAAAATTAAAATAATAATTACACCTCTTATATGAAACGATCACGTGATCATGATATGAAACGATCACATGACCCACTTCAAAATGATATATGGCATCCATCTTGTTTCAAAATCGTGATTTTTTTAAGTTCTTTTTAATTCATATTGAGTGTTGTATCCGTCCTAAAACTACTCTATTTTTGCTTAAATTCTGTGCATCTACATACTGTTGGGTTGCTTTAGAATGTATGTAATTTGGAGGTTTGAAAAATTACTTTTATTTCTTTTTCCCTGGCTCAATATTCTTAATTTGGTAATATTTAAATAATATTTATTGGCTTTTTCATTTATTCTTTAATTAGAATATTTTTAATCTTCTAAATTAATTCTCTTTATAATATTCTTAGTTAAAAATGTTCCATTTCTTGAATTAATATTACTTTTGATTTGTAAATTTTAAAAATTATTTATTTATTTGATTCCCCTTAAAATTCCCTTTAATTTGATGTCTCATTTTCCCATTTTGGTTAGAAATTCCGTTTGTTCTTCAGTTTCAAGTTATTTCCATGTTTCACTGCAATTCAAAAATTTCAGTTGCGGCCATTTTCGGAATTCTGTTTTGCGGGCTTTTTACTGCGATTAATACGCCACCTAAGCGTTTTTCGCACCTCTTTGGAATTCGTGATTTATTTTAATTGGTTCGCGTTTTTACGTATCGTCTGCTCTCGGAATTATGAGTATTATTTTGGCAATTCTAATTTCGGTAAGCGAATTTTAATTGCTGCCGTTTATCTAAACTCCGCCCTTTTTGCCGCACGTATAAATACGCGCGCAGAATTTTTCAGTTTCAGTTTTTTGTTGAAATCCTTCGTCGTGTGTCAGCGCGAGAAGCGCGTTGTTGATTTTCGAATGGAACTTATGTTCCACGCGAGCTTTTCAATGGAACGTTAAGTTCCTCGCGTTATTTTTTTAACATTGTAGTTTTAATTTAAAGGATGGTTTTTCAAGTTTTTATCGAGAAATTCATGAAGTAGTTCTCCGGAAAAGTGTGTATTAAAATTCATTATGCGAGTTACGTGGAAGTAGTGTCTGACGAGGACGTCTGAGTTTTAAGAAGATCCTAGTTATCCAGAAGTAGTTGTTAGGCCTCTGCTGATGAATTCTCTCCTGATCTCCAGTAAACCAGTCTACAAAATTTGTCTCCACTTATTGGAACTTTCCCCCCTGTCTGATGGCCCATCCGGGTGAATACAGATGTTTTATTTAAACTCTTAATTTCTTTAATTCTGAATATGATTTCTCAATATTTTTTTTAAATGCATTTAATTAAATTTTATTATGTAAAATTAAAATTCTAAAACTTCATTCTGAGAGCAAATTTCTAAACCTTCATAAATTCTTAAGAGCCTGGGTAAATACTAAAATTCTTTAAATTTAATATTTTTGTTAATAATTTTCTGATGGAATTTAAAATAGATTGTTTTGAGTAAAGTTTTTATGCTAATTCCTTAATTTTAACTAAGCTGATAAAATTCTAAAATTCTAATGTTAATTCTTCCTGAGTTGCCTGCCTGTGAGCAGTGTTTATGTATTTGTTAATTTGAATTAATTTGAAGTTACAATTTAATAAACTAATTTTCTTTAAACTAAATATTATGTCTTCCTTTATCTCTTTTAAACACAGCAGGTTTTTTCTATCTTTCAAACACAACAATACTGAAACAACGCAATGACAATATATTTGAGTTTAAATGCTCATCTAAATTTTATTATTTCTACAACTAAGCCTATTTTTCACCTATGTAAAATGTAAACAGCAAAATATATAGAATGAGTTGTATTAGAATTTCTGTATTTTTTTAACACAAAATAATTTAGTCCATGGAGTCTGCATGGCTGATATAAATGAAATATTAATTGATTTCATAAAGAGAAGGACGATTTTTTTCGATGAAGTTTCAAGCATAGAGTTTAATTTTTTGTAGCTCCATGGTCTTAAACAAAATGTTTAAATAAAATAAATTATTATAGTATTGTGAGGAATGAAATGAATGGGAGAAAGTTATGAATGAAATCCTCTTTTTAAAGAGAGATCCAGGCGTGTTATTTTTTCTATGACGTCATTTGAATTAATTTCAGTTGTTTTCGATGAAGTTTTCAAATTTAATAAATTATCGTAGTATTATGATAATTCTAAAACTATTACCGAGGAATGTATAACATTTTAGAGATGTTTAAACCAGGCAATTTATATTTCAATGCCGTCATTTGAATGAAGTTCATTTTTTTCGATGAAGGTTTAAGTTTTCAAATGTAATAAATTGATGCAATATTGTGATAAGTTTCAAAATATTACCGAGGAATGTATTGCATTTTAGACTTGTTTAAATAAAATTGCATTGAAGTTGGAAAGTGTTTCATAATCAATGCTTTAAGCATGATTGATCTTTCTTGTTTAGATTTATTTTTAAGACTCGGCGTATTTTTAAGGGCGAAGTTGCAAAACTACGAGAAACTAAATTATCTTGAGAACGGTTAGTCCTGGAATTATGAGGTTGGTCTTATTATTTTTGTCATCAAACATTACGTATAAAACAGGCATTTGAACGCATAGTGTTTATTTTTGATCATAATGATTTTTGCAGGGCATTTGCAAGAAAGACCGGTTCATCTTTTCGGAATCATACCAAAATCTAATACGCATCAGATGACTCGTAACTGGCTTATTTACTAAATTTTGTGAAACTTGGTCAATTGATTTTTCAGCTTGAGTAGATACATACGATTTTGGCGGACCATTTAGCGAAAAAAGACATGTTCTTTTTTACCGAATCATACCAAAATCTAATACGCATCAGATAACTCGTAACTGGCTCATTTGCTAAATTTTGTGAAACTTGGTCAATTGATTTTTCAGCTTGAGTAGATACATACGATTTTGGCGGACCATTTAGCGAAAAAAGACATGTTCTTTTTACCGAATCATACCAAAATCTTATCAGCACCATTGTACCTTATAAGTGATTTAATATGTCAAATTTTGCGCAATTTGGCAACTTAGCTTTTCAGCTAGAGTGGGTACATACATTATACAGACATCCAAGCAGACATATACATATAGACATCACTCTGAAATAGTTTTTTCAGGTTTTAAAGCGCTCTTAATGGGTAAATACGTTAAAATCTCGAGTTTTGATTTTCGACATAATTCCAATACTTCACTATACGTTATCATACATTCTAGGGAAAGTAAAAAATGGGTAAATATTGAACTTGGCGTTTAGATTTTACCAATGATACTTGCTATAGCTCATTAAGAGTAAAAAGTAATTTTCAACTGTTTATCTCTTTTGTAAGCTAGTTAAAAAATCTGATGTGGGCAGCACATGACTGTCCCTTAACAAGAATATTAATTCTCCTAAAGAGAAAGGGATTATTAAAGAAATTGAATTTATTCTCCGTTATTCATTTTCGTTAATTTGGAATACTTTTTGTTAATAAAGCTTCTCTTTCGTTTATTTGACACATATTTAAAAGTCGCCAACTTGGCGATATTTCAGTAAATTCGTCTTTAAGATAAATAAATTATCACTGAGCTTTTCGCCAAGCGTTACATATAGACAAGTAGAAGGGGAAGGAGGACGTTTCTTCGATAGCGTGAGTACCAATAAATCTTCTCGCATAAATGGGACGAGTTAGAACCACGAGAATGATGGTAGTAAATTTGTCTCATAATTTTACATATGAATATTAACCTATTTAACGATACTTTCTTCTTTTCGAAGAACATTTAAATCATTTGGAAGAAATTCTATGTCATCTTTTTAATAAATTTATTTGAAAAATGTGCAATATCTCGAGACTGGTTTCTACTAGTATTCCAAAAATTATGTAATCCGTTTTGTAATAAAATATTATACGTAGAATGAGTATTTAATATTATTGAAAATTCAGATTTTTACTTTCCTTATATACATAATGTATAAGGAAAGTATTGTGATGGGGTCGAAAATTCGAATTCGAGTTTTCGACGGGAGAACACGTATCAAGCATCCCTGATCACGAATCAAACATTTTTGAAGTGATGTCTGTGTGTGTGTGTGTGTGTGTGAAAGTATGTGTGTGTGTGTGTGAAAGTTAGTGCGTGTGTGTGAAAGTATGTATGTGTGTGTGTGTGTGTGTGTCAATGAGACTGTGGAGACAATAATTGACGAACGAATTTACCGATTCGAACCAAATTTGGTACAAAAATCACAATTCGTAAACACTGGAAGCCTATTATTTTTATATGCAATCGAAAGTTCAGAATCCCTTAAATTTTAGAGTGAAATTTTGAAAAAATCGTTAAAAAATCAAAACCGCTAATATAGTTACGCAAATAGACATTTCTTATGTAATTTTTTATTAGAAAACGATTGACTTAAATTTTAAAACGCTAACATGAACCGTTCTCGAGATATTGCACATTTATCAAAAAATAATCAAAACGTCATATAAAATAAAAAGAAAATTCCTATTGAGAAACATGTTCACTTTTCAAATGTAATACCATGCAATAAATTTGGTGACATCATTCCCGTGGATCTAGCTCGTTCCATTCATGAGAAAAGATACTTTGAGTAATACTTTTGTATTTGAACGCCAATAGTCATTTATCTGCTGTAAGAATAACTTATTTCTTCGTCCATAATGATTGGCGAGATTTTGGCGACGAATTTGGTGGAATATCGCCAACGACGCCTTGGCGACTTTTTAAATGTTGCTAAATTAACCAAAAACTCGCCAAGTGGATAAAAATGAAACTAAATGAGTGAAAATGACGACACATTGACCGAAATTAAATATCTTGGAAAGAATGTAAATATCTACTATAAAAATAATCTATTTGTTTTACTGTAAAAGTAGTAAATTCATTGCATTATATAAGGAAAGTCTTGTGCTGCCCACATCAGATTTTTTAATATATATACTATACAGGATGTACTATACAGGATATTAACCTGGATAAAAAACAGATTATAGGAAGGCGGTTGATCACATCGGCAGCTGCAGGCTGATCTGACTTTAGAGGTAGAAGATTATAGGGACCACTTCAACGAGAACAAATTTGTATCAGTGACTCAATGGTTAGAGCATCCGTTCTACGAAGATTTGTGGTTCCATCCTCGGTTGGAATATAGCAGTGAGACTTTTGCACCTTGAAAGATAAATTTTTGTTAAAATATAAATCATCCGGTTTTATTACTGATCATTGTCTCAAATATGCATATGGACCATTTAAGGTTATTTGTTAGACAAATTTGAAACATGATAAATGTAATAACTAACCCCATTACTTTCCTTATATACATAGTATAATGTATAAGGGAAGTATTGTGATGGGGTCGAAAATTCGAATTCCTGTTTTCAACGGGACAGCACGTTTCAAGCATCCCTGATCACGAATCGAACATTTTTGTGGTGATGTCTGTGTGTGTGTGTCAGTGAGATTTTGGAGACGATATGTCAAGAACGAATGGAGCGATTCGAATGAAATTTGGTACAAAAATTATAATGCGTGAATACTGGCAGCTTATTGTTATTAAACACAATTGAATGTTCAGAACCCCCCCTAAATTCTCGAGTGAAATTTTGAAAAACTCATCAAAAATTAAAATCTTCGATAGAGTTACGCAAATAGTCACTTCTTATGTAACTTTTCATTAGAAAACGATTGGTACAAACATTAAAACTCTAGCATGAACCGCTCTTGAGATATTGCCCATTTTTCAAATAAATGTATCAAAAAATCACATAAAATAAAAAAAACATATTAAGTATTATGAAATATGTTTACGTTTGATATATAATACTATGCGATAAATTTTGTGACACCATTATCGTGGATCTAGTTCATTCCATTAATGAGAAAAGATATATAGAGTAATATTTTTGAACGCCAATAGTCATTTATCTGCTATAAGAATAAATTATTTCTCCTTTCTGCGTCCATAACGCTTGGCGAGATTTTGGCGATGAATTTGGCGGAATGTCGCCAACTTGGCGACTTTTCAAAATGTTGCCAAATACATGAAAATGTCGCCAAATGGCTAAAAATGATGCTAAATCAATGAAAATGACGACTAATTGACGAAAATTCAATATCATGGAAAGAATATAAGTATCACTGTAAGAATAACCTATTTTTTTACTGTAGAAGTAGTAAATTCATTGCATTATATAAGGAAAGTCATGTGCTTCCCACATCAGATTTTTTATATATTATTATCAAAGTAATAAGTATACCATTATACAACTATGTAATCAATTCCAAATGCCTGATAACTGCATCCATCATTTTAATTAGATATAGTATGCCTCTTATTGGCATATTTTATAATCGTGAAATAATAAGTTTTCATATGAATCGGGATAACAAAATAGTAAAGGAATTTCAAACGTGATTTCGCAGTATTCAAGATAATTATTCCATTTAAATAATATTTAAGTATATCAAAAATTTATATTTTCTGTGTGATTTAAAGTTTTAAATGGTTCATGTGAAAATATGTCTTCTAAATAGTATTCAACTTTATTTGTTCTTACGGTGACATGTATATTAATAAATTCCTAACCCAAGATACTTGTTGATAACAAGAAAGTCAGATATTGTTTACTAGACTTGTATAAATTGTTTGATGCCATCTTTATCTTGAGTCTGTGCTATCTTTATCTTGAGTCCTAAACAGATGTTATAAATTGCATATTTTTTTAAACAAATATATCTCTTCTAGAGAGATAGAAAAAAAATAACTAGTAAACAAATCGAAGAAATAGATAAGGCTTTGAACTTAAGGTTTGAGATACGATGCTTTTTATGTGGTTTATTGGAAGGGGTGTAAATATGTATTCTTAATTAATTTTGCTCTTTTAAACATTAATTTTATTCTCTGATTAATTAGTTTTGAGAATATATTTTTTTTTGATATCAAACACTTTAGTGAGTGAAGTACAGAATGATCCTTAAAATGTGTTACTTCGTCGGTGATGTGACAGGAAATAAAATGTGACAGTATGAATGTGACGGTATGAATGTGTATAAAGCGGATCTATGTGATTGAAGTGACCATTATGAATACGTAACAAGAAAACTATTGTTATAATTCGAAGTTATGGATCTCGTGACATTGGAGTAAAAGTTGGCCACTTCGATGACGGATTTGACGAAATATCTTCAACTTGGCGAGTTTTGGAAACCTTTCAAATTTTGTAGACTAGCTAAAAATTTCACGATCTGCGTGCTCTTTTTCCAGAATTTTCCACACAGGGTATATAAGCTCATCATCGTTTAGCTGGGTTGTTAGCGTGATATGAGTAAACGCATTTTTTATACTCATACAGAATGAATATGTAATTTTTTTCTTCTGATTATCTATATACTTCAAGCTTTTTTTTTCCATATTTAGGCCGTCTGACCTACCTGAAAGTGTACTGAAACTGTTTTCATGGACGAAATAATATCCCCAAATTTAGATCGGAACACAATGGGTGTGGCAAGCACATGCACCGTACCGTCCTTCCTCTAACACCTCAATTATATGGCCTTTCGGATCTACATAATTAACGTACCCAGTGTAGATACATATATATTTTGAGACAGAAGGGACCGAACCTGGGTCTACTGAATGTGATCCTAGCAGCTTAACCAATGGATAATCTTGATCCCAGTTTACACTTTAAGCTGCATTACAAAAAATGCTGGTAAAAATGTTAAAAAATTTCTTTAGATATTCAACATTTGAGTATCGACTGTGCTATATGTTAGCATGCGCTTATGATTTGGGCAAATTGAAGGCTCGACCGGTTGAGTGATTGCAAACTTTACACCTAAATTGCGAAAGTTACATCTATATTGCAAACGTTCCATCTAAATGCTTTGCCTCTGATACCTTCTTTATTTGAGGTTCGATTTTTAACAAGAAAAACTGCACTCTATAGATTTATTAAAACTATAGAATTAAAAAAAATAAATACATACATAAATAAATTAAAAAATATGATCACTTGACCGGTTGAGTAATTGCTAACGTTACACCTAAATTGCAAACGTTACATCTACATTAAAAACGTTTCATCTAAATGTTTCCCCTTTGATAATTTCCTTATTTGGGGTTCGATTTTGTACGAAATAAACTGCATTCTATAGATCTATTAAAACTATAGAATTAAAAAAGTAGGTATATACATAAATAAATAAAAGAATATAAACGCTCAACCTGTTGAGTAATTGCAAACGTTACACCTAAATAGCAAATGTTACATCTACATTGCAAACGTTCCATCTAAATGTTTCCTCTTTGATAACTTCTTTATTTGGGGTTCGATTTTGCACGAAATTAACTGCATCATTCTATAAATCTATTGAAACTATATGATTAAAAAAATACATACATACATAAATAAATAAAAAAATATTATCAAATAATTTTTATTCAAAAAACTAATATATTTGAATGTATGTCCACTATATGTATGGATGTACTTTCAGGAAAGAAAAATGAGTTCAAATTTCTGAATAAGTAAAGCTTTTATTTAAAACTCTAATAGGCGTAAACAGGAACAATATACAGCGAATAGTTCGATAACTATCTTACTAGATTGCTAAAGAACTGTCAGTTACAATAAAACAGCAATTAAATACTCAGCTAATTCACAAAATAGCTAAAACTATTCTCAAAACATTGACAAAGCTAACAATTCAATTTAACTCATATAAAGTAAAATATGTGTTATTGCCAAATTTGGAAAAATGTATTGTCAAATTTTGTGAAATTTGGTCAATTATTTCTTAGCTAGAGTCGATATTTGCAATTTTTATCTGTTATTTGACAAAAAAAGATAGTTTCTTTTATCTCGAATCGTACCAAAATCTAATAAGCAGCAGGGTATCCCCCAAATGACTTTATAAAATTTTATGAAATTAGGTCACTATTTTTTAGTTAGAGTGGATACATTCATTGCACAAACATACAAGAACAAACAGACACCTACACACAGACATCACGCTAAATTATTTTTTTCGTATTCTACAGGTCCTAAAACGCGCAGATCTGTCAAAAACTCGATTTGCGATTTGAAACACGATTTCAATACTTTACCTATATATTACCATGTATTGTAGGGAAAGTGAAAAGTGTTTTATCCTAATTTCGTACTAAATAGGAGTTCCTTATAGCGCCTCTATTAGACAGATTTTGTGGGTGTGAAATTGTCTACGGTATAAATTGTCTACTGCACACTAATTGTTAGTTTCGTGGATCCTGGTAGTTGATCCATTGTAGATCAATCTTTCAGAAATTTAATGTCGGCTGCAAGATAAGAAAATCTGATGTGGGCAACACATGACTTTCCTTATATAATGAAATGAATTTACTATTTTTACAGTAAAAAAAAATAGGTTTTTCTTATAGTAGATACTAATATTCCTTCCAAGATATTGAGTTTTCGACAATTAGTCGTCATTTTCATTAATTTAGCGTCATTTTTATCCATTTGGCGAGATTTTCATTAATTTGGCAACATTTCAAAAAGTCGCGAAGTTGGCGACATTCCGCCAAATTCTTCGCCAAAATTTCGCCAAGCGTTATGGACGAAGAAATATGTTATTCTTACAGCAGACAAATGATTATTGGCGTTCAAATACAAACATATTACTCAAAGTATCTTTTTTCATGAATGGAACGAGCTAGATCCACGAGAATGATGTCACTAAATTTATCGTATGGTATTACATTTGAAAAGTGACCATGTTTCTTAATAGGAAATATTTTTTTTTCATTTTATATGACTTTTTGATACTTTTTTTGAAAAATGGGCAATATCTCAAGAACGGTTCATGTTAGCGTTCTAAAATTTATGCCAATCGTTTTCTAATGAAAAATTACATAAGAAATGTCTATTTGCGTAACTTTATTAGCGGTTTTGATTTTTTGACGATTTTTTCAAAATTTCATTCCAAAATTTAGGGGCGTTCTGAACATTCGATTGCGCATAAAAACAATAGGCTTCCAGTGTTTATGAATTGTGATTTTTGTACCAAGTTTGGTTCGAATCTGTCCATTCGTTCGTCATTTATCGTCTCCACAGACCCACTGTCACACACACACACACACACACACATACTTTCATACACACACACACACACACACACACACACACACACACACACAGACATCACTTCAAAAATGTTTGATTCGTGATCAGGGATGCTTGAAATGTGCTCTCCCGTCGAAAACTCTATTTCGAATTTTCGACCCCGTCACAATACTTTCCTTATACATTATGTATATAAGGAAAGTAATACTTTTTAGGCTTCCTAAGAGGTTCACAAAATATTGGTACATATTTTTATAAGTGGCGTTGCGGGTAATAATTAACAGATTCTCTTATCTGCAATGAGACTGTGATCCTAGCTTTGGGAACTCCTCTCCAGCTAGTCCGTCTTTCAGGATTTTTGGCTGGTGGGGAGGGGGGGGCAATTAAACTTTATGGGTTGGCAAATTTTTTATTTGCCTTATATAAATATATCTGGATGCTGTCACATAAATAGAAACTAAGTTAATATAAAATGTTTCCGGGGGTGGCGAATAATCGTCGAGGTATGTATACTCGAAAGACACATTGCTCCTATCCCCTTTAGATGAACTTAGTAGGTGTACAGAAACTATGCTAATGACTAAAGTTCGAATTCTTTCATAAAGTAATACTATATGTTTTTTATATTCCGGAAATATTTTTATAGTAAAATATACAAGATTTAAATTTTCGGCAAGTAAAGTGGTATTTATTCATTGACATGTTTGAGGTAGTCTAGAAAGCTGCTTGGGATAACGATGCAGCTTGTTATAATAAATAGAACGGTAATTACTAATAATTATATACACTGTTTGCTATTGTTAGGGAAAAGCTAAAGTGAATAAATTGTGGAAGCTATCTATGATCGACTACTTATAACTTCACATTACATTACACAGTATAATGTACAAATGATTGTGACGGAGTCGAAGATCCAATGTTTCGTCGAGTTTTCAACAAATGTGTGTTTCAAGCATACTTAAACACGCATTGAACATTTTTGAGGTGATGTGTGTGTGGATGCGATATCTCACGAACGAATGGAGCATTTCAAACGAAATTTGGTATAAATATTACAATCAATAAATATTGGCACCTTATTAATTTTAAACACAATAGAATGATTGGACACCAATTTTCATTATAAATTTTGAAACTGTTACTAAAAATCAGAACCTTGAATGATATTACGTAAATAATGTACGTTTCTTATGTAATATTACGCGCCAATTTTTCAATATTAGTCTAGTGTATGTCGTTCGCTCCATTTAAGGCAGAAGATACTTTGTGTAATAGTTTTCTGCTTTGGTGACCAACAATTCGCCAATAGTAATTTATTTATAACAGTTCGCCAATAGCAATTTATTTATATAAAAGAAAATACCTTTTCTTCATATGTTTGTAATGCTTAGCGATACATTTATCGAACTTGGTGACTAATTTGCAAAAGTACCTCCAACTTGACAAATTTTTTAATGGTACCAATCTGACGAAAATTTAGCTAAAATTCGAAAATGAGACTAAATTAACAAAATTAGCGCTAAATTAATCAATCAATTATTAAAGTAATTTTATATATGGATTACACTACATATGGTCAATGCTATCAATATTAGAAATTGTCAAGTTAGATTTGCGCGAAATACAAATTAATTGGGTACTTCGAAATAGTACTACATTCAGTAGTAGTACAGAAATAGGAGTACAGCGTTTGCTATGTTATTTGCTGAAAGTGAAATTCGTTACAATGTCAATGTCAGAATAATTGGTAAATAGGCGTATAAGATAACTAGACTTTAAGCCCGTCACACAGACAAATTCTTATACGATTTTCTATAAAAAATGAATTACTATATCACCTCTTCAAAAACGGAATTCATATGTGACGCCCTAGACACCTAATAAAAAGTATCTGTTCCACGAACCTTGAAACTCACTATATTTTGAAATAAAAAAAAATATTTTCTAAGCAATAAGAATTTAAAACAAATTGAACAGCATTTTCAAGATATTTGATATTCAGCAATTTGCCGCCATTTTCGTTAATTAGGTGTCACTTCTGCCAATTTGGTAACATATTTTTTTAATTTTAGAACCATTTTCAAAATTTCGCCAAATTGACTGTTAAATTTTCGCCAAATGTATCGCCAAGCATTACAGATGGATACACAAATAGCAAAGTTACATTTGGCGGATGGGCGTTAAAAAACAAAACTAGTACAAAACGTATCCTCTCTCCTGAATGAAAAACTAGACCGAAGAGAAGGATGTTTCTCATTTGTCGCATTATATTGTATATGGAAATGTAATATGTTTAAAATAGTTAACACCTTTTTAAATTTTACGTAATGTTTTAGATAAATTCATTTGAAAAACGTGCCATATTGAGAACGGTTCATGCTAAATTTCTAAAGTTCATCTCATTCGTTTTCTTCTGAAAAATTGCATAAGAAATGATTCTTTGTGTAACATTTATGAAAATTTTAATTTTTTAATGGTTTTCGAAAATTTCATTTGAAAACTGAGTCAAGGGTCTCTTCCGAACTTTCGATTAAGTTAAAATTCATAAGGGTTCCAGTATTTACCGATTCTGACAATCGTGCCAAATTACGTTCGAATAGTTCCATTTGTTCGTGAGACGTCGTACCCACAGACTCACACAAACGCATGCATATACATACACACAGACAGGTTTTAGAAAACGTTCGAATCGAGTTTAGATATGTTTAAAACGTGCTCTTCCGTCGAAAACTCGAATTTAAATGTTCGACCCCCGTCGCAATGCTTTACCTTTACATTATGCTATGTAAGTAGGGAAAGAAATAAAAAGCCACCTTCTCGAAAGTGTTGAGTCCTAGGGCTCCAAATTGGTTGCTATCCCAACAGAAATGCTAAATAAACCTGGCACAGTCACCGTAGAGAATTTAGTGTATGCTGTCCACTGAATCATAATGTGTCATTGCCGTGGATAGTGCGTTCGAACAACTGACTACACTTTATACCCATACTATCATGATTTTTCCAGTATGTAATTCCTGTGCATTTCACTCCAGACTGAAATTATTCAATGACAGTCCCATCTTATTTGGTCGTATATATAGGGATGCAACTAGAGCTTTGATAAATTTTTATCATTTTTTTTGGCATTCCGTGTTCTGCATGCTAGTCTTTTATGGAAAAATATTTTTTATATTTTATAATTTTACTTATTTACACCCACTTTATCAAATGAAGTCATATAAAAATAATTCAAATAAAAAATAACACTTTATTAGACAAGAAAGATCAATCATGCATAAAGCATTGATTCTGAAGCACTTTCGAACTGATATGTATTCTTGTTTAAAATTTGAATTTTTTCTAAATTAGCCAATGACAAAATTAATCGTTAAACTTCATCGAAAAAGACAATATTATTTACATAAAATACACTTTATTCAAATGACGTCATCGGAAGCATAATTGCAAAGTGTTTACGATGCTTTTGCAGTTAATATTGCAGTTACGATTATAATATTTCATTATTTATAGGAACTACATCGTTTTCTTATGTTATATTAGTTCTTCGACATTGCCGTACCTATGGTAAACCATTTCATTTTATAAATTGTCTGCCTCTCTATGTAAAATCAATGAATATTTCTTTCATATTATGTATATTCCAGGCTCTAGAGCTAAATAATTTTGCGTGAAAAAGATATCAATGACTCTTATACAACTCACCTTACAATCTCTTGATTTGTTTACATTCTGCATACTATAGCTTAGCGTTAAAATTAGACTTCGTTGTAGGAATACTGAAAGTTTAGATTAGACATTTAAACATTATAGACATTTAAAATAAAAAATATTGTAATTGCGTTGGCGCAGAATTTAGATATGCAGATAATATTAAAAAATCAAGAGGTTTTATGACGGATGCAACACTAAATATAAATTTAAACGATTCTTAAACATTACACATAGGATAAGAATGTAAATCATATTTTATTTACAAGGGGTCAAGTGATATATTCATTAAATATGGATGTAATTTTTTTTTATTTTTCATTTAAAAAACCTACCCAACATATTTTGCTGAAATTTGTTTACACTTAGAATTTTCTCTAAAACTTTTGAAGCAATCTATGACCTTTAACACCGCTTAAATTTTTTTAAAAAATTAGGTCCTATATATGGTTCAATGTATTTCAGTTTTTCCACACGGGTTAAATACGAAATATATTGGAATATTATTCATTTTCATTCCCAAACATCCCACAGACCGTCTCAATAACATACTGAAATGCCACTTCTATTAAGTCATTTTTACTACAGTTATGGTGCTAACGGACAGACAGACAGAATGAATAGCCAAAGTCATAAACACTTTTCAACTATGTTGAACAGTGTTTAAAAGGGTTTTATCCTCGTATCGCCCTAAAGGGGGGGGGGTCCCGAAAATGCCACGTTTAGACGGATTCTGTGTGTATGAAACTGTTTACTGCAGCTTCGTAGATTTTGGGATCAATCTTTATGAAATTTGATGCGGGCTGCCAGATGAGAATGAATATTTGAATTTCTTTAGAGCTCCACAAAATATCAGCACATAGTAAGCTTTACTAGTGCCGTTGCGGGTATAAGTTATTCCATCTTCTATAACAGTGTAAAGCGTGCAGCTTCTCATCAGATTCTCATATCTGCAATGGAACTGTGATTCTAGCTTTGGGAATTCCCTCCCGTCCCCGTATGGGCTCTGCTAGTTTGTAGAAATTATGCTAATTACAAACGGTGACTTCCACCCTTCGGGGGACCTCTATAAAAGCGAAGCTGCAAATCTCCTCCCCTTCGCCATGGGACACCCTGGGGGGTCTTGTGGACGTGGTGCGTAGGTGCCCCTTTACCACGGGGGAATTATTACACACACACAAACAGCCCCGGCCGACTAATCGGTTGCTCATGTCCTTGCTGACGAGCCGGTCGGTCTGGGTCTTCAACACACACAAACAGCCGCTCTCCCGGCCACTCATCTTGCTGCTCTAAGTCCTTGGACGAGCCGAGTGGTCTGGGCTTTCGACACACACAAACAGCCGGCCGTCCAAATAGGTGCTCTTAGTCCCCTGGACGAGTCGGACGGTCTGGGTCTTCTACACACACAAACAGCCCGGCCATCCAAATGGTTTCTCTAAGTCCTCGGACGAGACGGATGGTCTGGGCTCTCGACGTTTCAACACACACAAACAGTAAATATTTTTGTATAAGAGTAAAGTAATATGTGTTTCTTTTATGCACCTGAAATATTTTTATAGTAGCTTTCACAAAAATTATATTTTCATTGCACTGATTATTTCTACTCCAACATCCAGTATAGAAAGTTGCTTGTAATAAAGACGCAGCAAATTCTGAAAAGAAGAACTGTAAATAATAATTACACTGCTCACAACTGAAATCGCAACATCATGAAAAAATTGGTGAATCCTTATGAAATTTACAGAATATAATAGTAACATGGAGATGTACAAATGATAAAAAAATCGTACCCGGAAAATAAAAGCATGGAACTTTATTGACATTATGTCGATATGGAATAGGCTCACCGCGAGCGGCTCTGCAGGATTGAATACGATGAGGTATCCCGTCAATGTGATCAATTGTTTGCTGAGGGATGGTATTCCACACAGCATGCAATTGGGCTTGGAACTCAACATGGTTTACTGGAATTTGGAATTCTCTTAATCGGCTACCCATGATATCCCAGATATGCTCAATTGGCGCCAAATTCGGAGAATATGCTGACCAAGGCAGGATATCAAAACCTTGTAGACTATTCATAGTTACACGTACAGTATGTGGCCTGCATTATCTTGCTGAAAAAACAGTCAATGCCTGGTTGACAAATATGGCTATACTACAGTTCTCACAATGTCAGAGATGTATCATTGTGCTGTGATACTGCCAGAAACGTGGACTGCCGTGATACTGCCAGACAGATTTTCGTCCACCAAATGTTACACCTAAGAATGTTATACCTATCTCGAATGTTCAAATGCTAGGAACAAGATACGAGATTGAAGTTAAAGAGCTAAAATAAACGGTTGTGCAGAAACCTTAAAAAGGTTCTGCACTTTTTCCGCAGAAACGATTAGACGGTTGTCTAAAATGTCTATTTTCTCTGGGTTGCTTCTTGAAGTTACCAAGGCACTTGTCGGCCGTCGACAAGCCAGGGGTCTACCAACGTACAAGATATCGACCATAACTTTGAAGACATTGCTGATAACCTAACGATCTGGTAATCTCAGAATTTCTGGTTAGTTGTAAGTTTTGAGCTGAGAGTAGATATCGGTCGAACATGTTTGGTGACGTAAAATTATTTGCGGTTTTGCACTTTCGTCTCTTATAAATCTATCTAATGTAATTGTAAATCTGGTTCCTATGTGTCTGCTCATTTATTAAAATTTTTCCAGTCGTTCAAAAATATGCTGTTTGATTATTTACTGCATCATCAGCTGTAGACTAAATGGCAATTCTCTCAAACAATAATCTTGTACTTGAGTTTGTGCAAATTATATGTGCGAAAAATTATATGTGCAAATTATATGTGCGAATTAATAGTTGTTCAATTATGGTTAGATGATCAGGTAAAATATTGTAATTTATTTTTTCAATTAAAATACGTTCTTAATATAATTTCAGCAATTAAAATCTCGAAAAAAATATAAAAATATGAAATAATATTTTATGACATTTTTGAACGCTTGTTATCAATTATTTATATTTGCTTTCTCCAACTTTAAATATTAATTACAGACAACTAAATAAGCTGTCATGAAATATCATGACAGACTTTGGCACATTTTATCTTTATTGTGCAGAAAAGAAAAGTTCATATCGAAAATAATATCTTTCATATTCAATTCTCTGACAGAAACGGCTTTTGCAAATGAGATGATGTCATATAAAATAAATTTATTCAATGTAAATATATATTTGTCTAAATAGATAAGACAATGAAAAGGTTAAAACATGCTTATTTTTTTACCTTTTACATAACAACTAAATTATGCAAAGCTTAAAATGATAAGTATCATAGAGTTGTTTCAAAGAATCATTGGGTTTCCTTCATCAGTGCTAAAAAATCCACAAATTAAAAATCAAAAAGCCGAAACAACTTATTCGAGGACAGAATTGGTTCCCATTGTTGGTTTCGAAAATTCAAACAGACCAAAGGTCAAAATGACAAAGTAGCAGTTTCCAAGATATGTTGGATCTCTCTCGTCAGTACTAAAAATACCAACAAATCAAAAGTCAAAAAGATGAAATTACATTTAAAAATACATCACATTCTATTGTCAATACAAAGCAGACTAATAAATTTAAAGTCAAAAATCCAAAACAATTGATTCAAGGATAATGTAGACATTAGTTGTAAAAAGACAAATAAACATAAAGTCAAAATGATTAAGTAGCTGTTTCAAGGATGCATTGGATCCTCGTATTTGAAAATTATTCGAAACTGTATAAAGATAAAAGTTAAGTTCTACTCACATCACCTTCTTCATCACCTTGTTTTATGCTAACTACATCCCCATTTTCTATGCTGCCTACGTTACCTTCGTCACCTTCTTATGAGCCTTCCACGTTATTCTATTCGTCACACATTTCTGTGCCCACAGTACATTCTTGTCGACTTCTCAGTGCCGCCGTGACGAGATTTCTTAATCTCGCGTCACGTGTGTAAATTGTAAAATCTACATTATTCTTTAAACTTCTATATTTTTATACATTTGTATTTATATTAATTCTGATCCGGAACCCTCTTGTCTGATGTATATATATCATTTTAAATGCGTTTATTCCTTGTTCAGTAATTGTAGACATTTTCATTTAAATTGATATTTCTGGCACTCACTCGAGGAATCCACGACCGTTATTTCGAGGTCATATTTTTTCGCCTGAAAAGACGGAAGTATAAGTACTCTCCGCTTGTCTGGGGTGACGCAATATTGTGCAAAGTATCATTTTCAATACATTTACCCTGCAGAAATATTAACGGCTGGTTTTATTTTTGAGATCAGGTGGCTAGGCTGGAAAGCTCGACCCCGGGAATATTTTTGAATGAATGAACAATTGCTATTGGTGGATTGTTGGAATTGGTCTTTCTTGAGGTCCGATTGGAAGCTGGTCCCGGAATCGGCCCTTTGCGTATAAAAAGGAAGTGTGGAAAATTTTGGCGCGAACTCACTCGACTGACATCTTGACGAACTCACGCTGAGCTAGGGGTTCGACTCCCAAGTCGAACTACCGTAGCCCGTGAGTTGAGAGTGTGGCCACGACTGGAACTCGCCGACTGCCGGATCCTGTGAGCGACTTCGACTGCCGGACTGCCGTATGAAAGGATGAGCGTCTGAGATCCTTTGAGTTCTTCTGTTCCTGAGATTCTGCTGGTTCGAGTCCTGGAGCTGGACGGAGCCCCTGAATGATACCAGGCCCATGGCGGCCAATGCTGGAACCCTGTCAGCAATTGTGTTTGCCGTCATTCCTTTGGAACGGGGAATAAATTCTCCCCGTGGGTATTTGCGGTTGATGTTTCGCTACATCGCTTCAGAGACCTCTCCTGAAAGGAGGTAAGACTTGATCGATCTTTATGCTGCTGTTCGGGCGTAATTGACTGGAACGCCGAGTTGTCGGACTGAGAATCCTCTTCGACACGCCTCTAAATTCAATCTTCATTTCTGTCATAAATTATAAAGTAATCTTTAATTATATTTTAATTATAAGAATTATGGATTCCTTGAATGCTGTTTCTCCCTTGTTTGACCATACCAGTATTTGATCTAAAATTGAGAATTTATGATATTATGTTATTATTAATTATAGTGAATAAGAACATTTGTTCCGGTTAAGAGCCGACTGAATTTAAGTAATTTAATGGTCCTGTATGTCCAGTGGACCTTTGGGGCTGATATAGATTCAGCTAATTTATTAATGTGTTAACTCCATACTAATTTTGGCATTTAAATAAAAGAGAGAAATTAAACTGATTTCTGTGTGTTTATTCAGTGCATTCTGTGTTTCTTGAAATTGTATATAAATGTGTTTCCAGCGGAAGATGATGTCTTTACAAGGTAAGAGTTTTAATTGCTTTATTTTGGATTTTGGTAGGGTACAGGTCATCGGTGAGTTTTACTCACCGACGGGAGCTGTTTTGGACCTGGGGTTGTGAAAATTCGAGAAAATTATGTTTTCTTTGGTCTGTCGTGTCGAGCGGAAATCTCCCTGAGGCAGTGCTGATGGGTTCGAACAAGTATAAAAAAATCTAAAGCTGGTTGCAACTAGCAACGTATTAGGGCCCCCATAACGAGGTATTCTTTCAATTCCAATAACATTGATTTACAGATATTGCACGCAATTAGTAGGTTTTGAAAAAACATCTGAAACAGTATAAAAGTAAAAAAGTACTACAGTATAAAAGTACTACTGAAGTAATCTTGTTCGTCACCTTCTTATGTAACTCTCACGCCACCATCTTGTTCATTATTCGATGTTGAAGTGTACTAACAAACATGAAATCAGTCTAATGATTATGGTCCCAGAGAGAGTACTAGAGTCTATTACAACATATCTCTTCAAATCTAATAACATTTTTTTATGGATATTGGTAGGATTAGCAAGTTTGTGAATAACATATCCGAAACGACATAAAAGGGAATGGCATGTGCTCTCCATGATATCTTCGTCCATTTTCTAAGTGCTGTTCATACTACCTCCTCATTGGCTATTCCATGCGGAAGTGTACTAAACAGTGAAAACAGGTTCGGCGATGCTAGTCGCAGTAATAGGTATGAGCTTGCAAGATATAGTTTCAACTCTTATAACAATAGTTTATGGTTGCTGCACATACTTAGACATTTAAAAAATAAATCCAAAAAATCTGATGTAGGCAGCACACGACTTTCTCTGCAGACTCATATTCACCTTCTCTTTATTTCTTCAATAATTCATTAAATTGAGTTTAATTGTATGTAATAACACCTATCTATTTTTTAAATTACACTGAATATGCACGTTTAATTCAATTTCCGGTTTCATTTGGTAACTGTACTTATTTTCAAAAGTGGCGTAGCGAAATTGCGAAAACACAAAAATGTCTCTAGAACGGCTTAGTAGTCAGTAATGGGGTTGGTCTTATTTTATTCATCGTCAAAAATTACGTATAAAACAGACATTTGGTTGATATATTTGTGCATACGTAGTCTTTTTGTTTAGATTTTGACGATTTTGCAGGCCATTTTGCAAAACCAGGCAGGGTTTTTTTCTCCGAATCATACCAAAATCTAATCAGCATCTGAGTAACCCCCAAATGACATATCCACCAAATTTTGTGAAATTTGGTCTATTAGTTTTTCAGCTGGAGTTGATAAAGGCAATTTTTGCTGGCTATTTCGTAAAACAGGCATGTTTTTACTTTCCCTGCAATACATGGTAATGTATATTACTTTCCCTGCAATACATGGTAATGTATATTACTTTCCCTGCAATACATGGTAATGTATATTACTTTCCCTGCAATACATGGTAATGTATATTACTTTCCCTGCAATACATGGTAATGTATAGGAAAAGTACTGGAATTATGCCGAAAATCGGAACACGAATTTTCGACGGATCTACACGTTTCGAGACTTCTAGAATAAGAGAAACTATTTTTAGAGTGACGTCTCTGTGTGTGTCTGTCTGTGCAATGTATGTATCCACTCTAACTCAAAAACTAATGGACCGGATTTCATAAACTTTGGTAGGTAAGTCACTTGGGTGTGACTCTGGTGCTGATTAGTTTTTAGTACGATTCGGGATAAAAGAACCCGTCTTTTTTTGCGAAGTGGCCCGCAAAAATTGCCTTTATTCACTCTATCTGAAAAACTAATGGACTGAATTTCACAAAATTGGGTAGATAAGTCGCTTGTGGGTTATCTTGGTGCTGATTAGAGTTTGGTACGATTCGAAAAAAAAATAACCTGCCTTTTTTTTTTGCAAAATGGACCGCAAAAATCGTCAAAACGTAAAATAAAAACTGTGTGTGCTCAAATATATCCATTAAATGTTTGTTTTATACTTTAAATTATATAAAGTTTTATTTTTAAAGAAGAAAATAATAAGATCAACCCAATTACACTTGGACTATCTGTTCTCTAGATATTTTAGTTTTTAGTATTTTCTCTACGCCTCCTTTAAAAAATGCGTCCAGTTACCAAATGAGGACGAAACTTGAACTAAAAGTTAATTAAATTTAATTAAAATAAAGTTAACGTGGATAAGTCTGCAGGGAATGTCATGTGCTGCCCACATTAGATTTCTTTTATCTCAAATCGTACCGAAATATAAACAACTGAAGGGTCACCCACAAGGGACTTAGCTACCAAATTTTATGAAATTCGGTCAATTAGTTTTTCAGTTAGAGTGGATACAAACATTTCACACACAGAGACACACATAAACGTCATCCTAAAAATAGTTTTGTCGTATTCTAGACGTTCCAAAACGTGTAGATCCGCCGAAAACTGGAGTTACGATTTTCGGCATGATTCCAATACTTTCCCTATACATTACCATGTATTGCAGGGAAAGTAAAATTGCAAAAGGGAACATAGGGGTGCCGCCCCAGACAATTTCTTATTTTAATTGCGACATAAACAATCAAATTGCCTAGAAGTAAATAAATAATGACAGAAGATGACATGATTTAGAGCTTGATATTAATTATTCCGATTTACTCCCTCCTACGACTTTAAATTACTACGACAGCTGTCAGGCGTTATCACGGCAGATTTCGACACATTTTCCTATTTGGTAAGGATATAAAGAAACTATGAATGAAAATTAATGTTAGTCATATTATTTTTTTGACTGAGTGGCTTACAAATTATAAAAGATCAAGAAGAATTTGAAAAAAGTCTCCTATACATAATATACATAATTTTATGGTCCAATTCTCCATTGTTTTAAATACCAAACATAATGTAAATGAAAGCAATTGCAATTGCGCCTAAAATTCGAATATAAATTTCCAACAGACTTACATGTTTTGATAACCTCTGATCTCGGCTTTAATTTGTACTTTCTTATACAACAATACTATATTATATAATAACAATATAATATAGAGAAAGAAGGTATTATTTTCAAGAAAATTTTCGAATTCGAGGTTTGATGCCAATATATGTTTTAAAACTTCCTGAACACGTTTTGTCTATTTTTGGAGTGATGCCCGTCTGTTTATCTGTCTGTCTGTCTTACGTGTGTGGTCGATTTCTTGTGTACACGTTAGCAGTCACAAATATTAATGGATTTTCACGAAATTTTATATCCGCGAAATAATTTTTTTTGTTCATGATATGATTAGCCACCCTTGGTGGGGCAAGTTTCAACACAGGGTAGGGGGCGTGTATATTGTCAAATATGGTATCAATCGAAATTTCAAGCCCTTTAAAGCGAAGGGTAACTTGCTATAGTTGTAATCATTTGGACCTACTATACCAATTTTTTAAATTTTTCTTTCAAAATTTGAAAAAAGAATGAATTCTGGTGCGAAACCTCCAGTTAGTTTTCAAGGTGATGACAGTGTACATGTAAGTATGTGTGAGATTGTGCATTTCTGTATGTATATATGTGTGTTTGTGTATGCATGTGAGAGAGAGTTTGCCTACATAAAATCTCTCAAACAAATGTAGAGTTTTGAATGGCATTAGGTACGATTAATAAAATGTTTAAATACTGGAAGTGTTTATATAAAGTATGTTCAAACCATCTAAAAGTGTCAAATATTCTTTCGAAAGAGAAACTAATAATGTTTTACATATGAACGAAATTCGTCAGTAATCATATTATGGCAAATTAATGCTTTCTGCAACAATGGCATATTTCATCGATCTCGATTTGTTACCAAGTTTGTTATCCTAATTTTGTATTTTTTCGCTAAGAGGATTGCAATCACTTTTATTAAATCGGGTACGGCCCCACTCGACCGAGCTTGTCGAGTTGCGCTGAGTGGGGCTGTGGATCAGTGGGGCTGTGGATCAAACGTGCTTGCGTTATTTTGAATAGGATATATCTAACATATACACACGAGGCCCATTACATGGACCAGTTATTCGTGTGCTTAAATATTTTTCTAGATCAATGTACAACTTGAAATGCAATATGTGTGATTTACGAAGTTTAATTTATGCATTGCATAAGAATAAAATGATTTAGGGAATTTCTTCATCAATCCATTTCAATATCAGTGGATTCCTGGGGACATACACTCTGTTCTATATACTCTGCTGATCTGGAAAATAACAGCTTTCGAGAAAAAAGAAATAGTTTGATCAATTGGCGTGATAGATTATCGACACGCTTTGTCTGAAATATACCGGGTGGTCAGAATTAAAACACCCCTACTTTGAGCTCTCTATACATCGAACTACGAATCAGTGTAAAGCCTCCAAAATTGTTGAACCTACTATTCAAGACATGGAGAAAGGAATTACGCGAAAAAAATTTAGTTCCAGAAACACCGATAGGTGTCGCTGTACAACAGAAAATATGCTGAAAGAACACAAAATAATCACAAAAAAACAAACACATGCGATATGGAATTTTTCCTTTTTAATTTCTTTTGCTGATACGAAAAAAAAGAAGATAAAAATGTGAAGAAACTTAAACTGTCATTGTAATTGCAATTTCGCACTGTAAGCACAAAAATTCGCATAAATCCTTGGTTTGCACCTACTATGTTCTGGACATAAAAGGGGATAAAACTCTATCGATAAGGTCCTTGTGATATGAATGTATGGTACGTTCGAATAAAATCTGTTACAAATGTGTATTTTGTGTCTTTTCAGCATATTTTCTGTTGTACAGCGCCACCTATCGGTGTTTCTGGAACTAATTCTTTTTTCGCGTAATCCCTTTCCCCATGTCTTGAATATTATGTTCAACAATTTTGGAGCCTTTACACTGAGTAGTTTGATGTATAGAGAGCTCTGAGTAGGGGTGTTTTAATTCTGACCAACCGGTATATAGATTTCCTTGTACATATTACATTTTACAGTATCTTGAAATTTAATAATGGGTGGACCGGCCTAGTGCCCACGTGTATAAGTAACTAACTTGCTATTACTATCGCAACATAAACATATAGTCGATACATCGGCTTCGTCTCCATTTTGACTCTGCACTGAAAAGTGCTTTCATGTTGAATTGTTCTCAACGCACCTGTGTATAAGCTCATGAATCAATGGAATGTCAATATATCTCAAAGAATCATTTTATTGTCTGTCTAAAAATCTTCTTAAACACTGCTGGATAGTTTTCCTGTTCTTTCCGTTTATTTCATCACCTCTTTCTGCCAAAATGACGTGTCTAACTGTAAGATGGGCTTCTATAATTTTATTGAAACCCGTAATTGACAATTTTCTTGTCATTATATTTTGCATATCCGCAGACTGATTTGTACTGAATCTTAATACTGGGTCGTAAACTCGTGTGTTAAAACTGTTCCCTTTTGATCACTTCAATTATATTACTTGACACTTAAACTTGTCACCATAGCACATAACGGTATTGGCTTCTTTTCTACTTGTCACTTTAACATCAATTTCAGCAGTTCACCAAATTCATCATTAACATAACTTTATCACCAATTCATCAATGCCACATTAACATCAGAAAATGTTTTAGAAACACACAGTTATTAAAGAAATTGTGAGCAAGCTATTTTGAAGATACGCTGGGTCCCTTTCAACAGTGCCAGGGAATCAACATACCCGAAGTCGAAAAAACATGGAATCATATAAAAGAAACTGAAAGGTATATATATTCAATACGTAGATTTAATATATACCCGACAGGCTTAATCAGAAAGTAGAATGAAGAACATACCATTGAATCTAAGACAAGAACTGAAACACAAGATCAAAGTGATCCAAAATACAACAGAAACGCCCAAAGAAGACTGAAAATAAAGTCCACATGGTACACAAGACTCTCATAGGCAAGGAATTACAACAAATATGAAGAATATGAAAAAATATTGGGCTATCGCTCGAGGCAGTGCACAGAAATCGAGTATTGGAAAAGTCATTAATAAAATTACTAGAATTTTTCTGAATAGGAAAGGCTTAAAAAAAAAACATAGATCGACATGCATTTTTATATTATCCTTGAAGAAGAAATGTCAAGACTGTGGTCAAATTTAAAGCAATGCTGAACAAGAGATATTTATTAAATTCCTGTTTTCTGAAAGTTACTATTTTTTTTAAAAATGTTTCTTTATACAATTTGGAATTTACGCATTTTGTCATTGTGCCATTACACTTTTACATGATGATAAGACCGTGGAATAATTAAATTCTTAAGAGCGTGTAGGAATAGTCATATGATGCCCACTTCAGACGTTTCTAAAGATTTTAATTAAATATTTAATAAATTATAAATTCATAGCTCTGCATCTTAATTCATATATCAACAATTTGAAATTGTTGAAACGGTATAAATAATTAGATACTTATGGAATACTAGAATGCTTTATGGATTAATTATTTTAGTTACTTTTCTACAATTTTTTTATGGTAGATAATGCAGCTGACAGGAACTATCACGATCGTTTGACAAATTTCCCTTTGATATTAAAAATAGAAACTGAATATCAACAATAATTACATTCACGTTAAATTTTCTGACAGAAGTATCTTCAGCATGATATGGTATGATGTGAATTTGTATATTTAAAGAAAATAATATTTGTTTATAAAAGAATATAAGAATAATTTTCTCTTTGACGAAGAACGTTGTAATCTATATATACTTATTTATTATTCAAGGATTAATATTTTGTAGCATTGAATATTAAACACTTGTTGGTATACATTCGTCTATTATTCGAGGATTAATTTTTTGCAATATTAAATATTAAACACTTGGTTTGCTCTTCATAAGAAGAGGTGCTAAGTTGGGTAAAAACTTTTTTCTTATCCATATACATATATATATATATATATATATATATATATATATATATATATATATATATATATATATATACATATATATAAATGAATATTGTACCTTGAATTTTACTAATTCTGTTTTAAATAATCTGAAGATAAATAATTTTTTAAAATCGGTTTCCAATTACTTTCCAGTCAAACATGTAAATCCTAAAATTGCATATAAATATGATAAACCGCTAGGACGTTATATTTTCAACTATAATCAAATTGCCAAATCAGTAGATATTAATCAAAACTATGAATTGGATAAAGAGTCATATTGCCACTGTCATTTAGAAAAATACAAAGACTTCGTAGATAAACACCATGGGCATGTTATAACGGGAAATCTAAATATTATTAATTATGATGCACTAAGATCACTGATGTTACTGGGTACTAAGTACCGTATACCTACTAAATTTAAACATAAATTAATATGTAAAGGTTTATTTCTTGACTTAAATAAATTTATTTATAAAATCAGTTATAAATATCAAATCCCTGTAGAAGCCTTTAAACCTTGGAGAGTCTTAATAGAGCAATACTTAAATCATTATATATATAATCAGAAAATTAATAATTCATATAAACTTAATTCAATTAAAAATGATATAAAAGAAATACAAAATGATTTTGTCATTACATATGTCGATAAGGCAAGTGGAAACTACTCAATTATATGTAAATATTATTATAAAAATACTCTTCAGTCACACTTACTTAATAATCATATCTATAATTTACATAAAACTAACCTTAAAATCTTATACAATAGAATATCAGCCAAATATAAGCAAATCCATCTAAAAAATAGTTGTAATAACATTCCATATATTGTTTTAGTACCCAAGTTTCATAAATCCCCTGTTGCTTTTCGAACCATTACCAGTGGGCATAATTCTTACATTACTAATGCTGGAAAATTATTATTAAAGATATTACATGAAGTATCCTCGTCAGATGAAATCTCAAATAATTGTCATATTGTAAAAAACAGTTTTGAAGTAGTTAAGAAATTGAAAACTCTTACTAATATTCGTAGTATTTATACCTTTGATTTCAAAGATTTGTTTAATAATATTAATATAGATGATCTGTATAGAATTATTTTGGGAATTTTTGAAAAATATAATATCAACCTAAAATATTCAAATTTTCTTTTTAAAAAATTACTTAACTTCACTCTTTATGAGAATTATATTCAACATGGTGGTACTATTTTTAAACAACAGGTTGGTATCCCACAAGGGGGGTGTGCCTCATCTTTGTTAGCTAATCTGTATTTATTCTTCTATGAAAAAAACATTAATCCAAGCTTGCATAATATGCACATGTTTAGATATATAGATGACATTTTATGTGTATCCCCAAATAATAATATCCCTACAGTATTAAACTTTTATCCAAATAATTTACAATTAAATGCAAGTAATAATGACACAAATGTTGCAAACTTTTTAGATTTAAATTTAAATTTACAAAATTGTAATATGGTTATAAACTTGTATGATAAAAGACAGGATTTTAAATTTAATACATCAAAAATTCAACATTTTGACTCTTGTCTGCATATATCTGTATTTAGAAATATTATAATAAACCAGGCTCTTAGAATCAATAAAATTTGTGATGAATATTATAAATTAGCGCACTTTATGGAATTATTGAGTACAGCGACTAATAATGCATATCCCCCCAATTTTGTTATTAAAATTATCAACTCAGTGTATCAAATTTCACTCGATAACATCCTAGAAAACATTCCCAATTATAGTGACTAACATACAGGAGAGAGAGAGAGAGAGAGAGAGAAAAAAAAAAAAAAAAAAAAAAAAAAAATATATATATATATATATATGCGTGTGTGTGTGTGTATATGTGTATATATATGTATATATATATATATATATATGTATGTATGTATATATATGTATGTTTGTATGTTATATATAATTATTTATTAATTATATAAATAAATAAAAATGAAAAATAATAAACTAAGTCAAAAACATTAGAAAAATCAAAAAATCGGAAAATAAGATGCATTAACATTAATGTTTTGAATTTTATTTTCGCAAAAAAAAAAAAAAAAAAAAAAAAAAAAAAAAAATATATATATATATAACTTTTGTCAGTATTGAAACTACGTTTTGTGCGCCCTTATAATGGTGTATAGTGGCATTCTCGTTTATCCAGTTTTCCTATGAATTCTTGTTTAGTAGGAATTTTCATCTATGATTCATATTCATATTCAGTTCTGCATGTTTGGGAAGTTGTATTCTGAATTGCTTGTCCAGTCTTCAGCTTAGACTCACTGGACAGGTTTGGGAGTATTTCCGTGAACGTTCGTACTGCCTCCCTGGTAGAATTTCGACTTGTTCATTCCGGTGCTTCTAGATTAAGTTGTTGAGGTTGATTGTGTATACACGTGGTAGAAGAGGAATGATTTATGCCGCATGGTAATACAATTTTCTTAATGTATCTTTTTTTCATTTTTTCATTTTTTGATGCCTGTAGTCTGAGTTTAAGCATTTATAGTAATGTACTATTGCTTAATCTGAAACAGGCATTTGTTTGGGTTAATTAGAATTAAATACTCAGACCTGAAGAGGAATTTTATTCTGATTAATCATCGAATTTGGGAAGGTTCTGTTCTTTTCTCTTATCGGCATTATGGACGTGAATTTGCTTCTATGGTGATGTTAATATTACTTTAATTGTATTTTTATTTTTTTTATTTTTACATAAATCTTATTATTACATTTCAAATATACATATATATATATATATACATATATATATATATATATACATATATATATATATACACATATATATATATATATATATATATATATATATATATATATATATATATATATATATATATATATATATACATATATATATATATACATATATATATATATATACATATATATATATATATATATATACATATATACATATATATATATATATATATATATATATATATATATATATATATATATATATATATATATATATATATATATATATATATATATATATATATATATATATATATATATATATATGTATATATATATATATATATATATATATATATATATATATATATATATATATTATATATATATATATATATATATATATATATTATATATTTATATATATATATATATATATATATATATATATACATATATATATATACACATATATATATATATATATATATATATATATATATATATATATATATATATATATATATATATATATATATATATACATATATATATATATACATATATATATATATACATATATATATATATATACATATATATATATATATATATATACATATATACATATATATATATATATATATATATATATATATATATATATATATATATATATATATATATATATATATATATATATATATATATATATATATATATATATATTATATATTTATATATATATATATATATATATATATATATATATATATATATATATATATATATATATATATATATATATATATATATATATATATTTATATATATATATATATATTTTATATATATATATATATATTTATATATATATATACATATTTATATATTTATATATATATATATATATTTATATATTTATATATATATATATATATATATATATATATATATATTATATATATATATATATATATATATATATATATATTTATATATATATATATATATATATATATATATATATATATATATATATATATATATATATGTTCTGCCGAATACATTGACAATCAAAATTAACGCTTTAATAACATAACA